>CM072787.1:18128136-18177268 GCA_036983795.1 Megachile lagopoda
TAGCGACGGAACAATATTATTTGTTAGCAAAGTATGTCAAAACCTGTTGCTTACAGAGATGGCACATTTGCTGATGTTACTTTTAATATAAACACCATTTTATAAATGAAAAGTAATATTTCCTTTTAAAACGACACTTTCAGCCTTCTTATTTCCACTCTTCTATTAACCTAATTTAAATAGTAGTATAATTAATAATACATAGCTTTTGGTAATCAGAAATATTTGTTAAATATTCAGTATTAAAATATGAAGTTGGCAGTATACCTAACCTAACACAAATCATTAAATTGTTTTTCTTTTTATACATGTAAAATAACGTTATTAATATAACTTGCTTTGTAACTTTAAGAAAATTGTAAAAAAAAATTATTTGACTGTGTATGACTTTTGAACGACATCTTTGATAATGAGGTTGGTAACTTTATCTTAATATATCTAACTTAAAACATTGAATCAGATGTTTCTAATAACCTGTTTAGTTAGTATAACATGTTTTATAGCTGTAAGAATATTTCCAGCATTTCTATTTATACATTTTCTTTAAAAATGACACATTCGTTCAATGTTACATGTTAAATTAGAAATATTATCAATCATATATTTCCAAAAGGGTCTCATAAAAGTTGTATTGTGAGATACAACTACATATGTTTTACTGAATTGAATTTACTTTGTTTATAAGAACTTTGTGTAATGTAACCTTGGTATAATTTAATAGCCATAGCTATTGAGTACCACACTAATACGGGAATACAACTATTTTGTATTAGTAGCACAGTGTAATGTTTTTGTGCTAGTATTACAATACAAAAGTTCCTCGAATAGTCAAACCACGATGCAACCGTTTTGAATTCTAAAGAAGAAGAATAAGAACAGATTCTGGGGGTTTTCAAAGGTTAAAAGTAGAATTCTATACCGTTCTAAAGTTCATTGACCAAATACTTCAGCTGTCTGAACACCCTGCAATAGAATTAATCTTCCTATCACGAAATGAAACGTTATCGAGGGTTGAACGAGTAATTTTAATCAAACGTATCCTGTTCCTTTTCCTCAGTCAAACGCCTCGCCCGTTTCATCGTTCTTTTGATCCTTTTGCCAGTAACTGTAGGCGAGTTCTCACGAAGTGAGCTTAATCTTGTTTCCCCATTGATTCAATGGAATTGCAAATCTTTCTTCCTACGAAACGCTCCTGTCTACGTAGCATGTGTAGAAAATGCGCCCCTATTCTGATTCCTGGATTTTCTTCCCTTTATTTTCCACGTTTTTTACGGAATCAAATCTCCCGACTACATCTAAACGACACCTTAAATATCTTCGTCGTTTATTCTTCTGTGAGATATACTGAAACACAAAGGTGAAACTTTTATTGAAAGACTGAAACGTTGAAATATTTTTATCGTAATATCGAGTAACTGATCAAGGTTAATTATTTTCAATTCTATAATACGTTTTAAATAAATAATTAAGTATTTTAGTTTGATAATTTTTGTCGGAATATTTAAAAGCGATTTTTATTAATCGGTTTGGATGTTTAGTTGTTGTTTATGGATTATTTCATCTTCATTTTTATTTACTTGTCTGAGGTTCATAGAAATTCGATTTCGAGTCCTCCAATTTCCGGACAACTTCGATTTTACGCTCTTTAATTGTTCGAGCGACATCGATTTCGAGTTCTTTGACTTTGGAACGACATCGAGTTCCACTTTTGAACGACTTTGATTTTTGGACGAAGTCGATTTCAGTTTCTTCGATTTTTGTACTGCGAACCACAATATGAGACTGCGGTAGAGGCTGAAAATCCGTGTTAACTCGTTTTTCAAGGAGTTCGCACGGAAGAAGCCTCCGTTGAGGCGAAAAGTGGTGAAAAATCGGTGTTAGGTCGCGAATACGTTGAAAGGGGCGGCAAAAGCGTAAATGGGGTTGCGAAAGTGGCCGTGGTACACGCGAATTGTACCGATTGCGATGCGATGGTTTCGCGCGTATCGTAGCGAAGTGCAACGTGGAACCACTCGATGTACAATGCCCTCACACTCTTTCATTTCGCAGTCGACTGACCGTGTGTTAGTCGACGCTTTTGTCGGATTTTCGAGGCTGCTTTCACGCGGAAAAATAGACTGTTACCGTGACGCAGATTGGGGGTGAGATTCGTCGCAGAAAACACTCGCTTCTGTCGTTAAATAGACGTCGTTGCACGGCTCGGGTTTTTCTATCGATTCCAGAGAAACGTTGGATACATCTTCGTTAAAAATAACGTCCTTGTTGAAAGACGAGAACCGTTTACAAATTTAATTAAAAGTCGTTTTAACAGGTGAAATAAATTCTCGACAGTTCGACGTATTAGGTTACTGTGTGCGAAATGATCGATTTCGAAAGTGGTAAGATTTGATGACCGTAAAATAGCACTTGAGGAGTATCAGTTTGAAATTTAAAATATGATAAAAAAAACTACATAAACTTGATAATATTTTTAATATAAAATAAGTGAATGCCAATTACAATGTCCGATTTCTGTATAAATAAAATATCTTTTTCTGTAGAAATAAAATGGCAAAATGCACTATTTTCCTTTTCATATTTTATTTAATTGCAATGTTTTAAAAAAAACTACACTGTTATTAACATTATTTTATTTTAGAGTCACCTGCAGTTCCTAAATGAAACTTGAATTCCATACCTGTTTCGTTATTTATTTACTTAAGTATTAACGGAGTTAATATTTTCTAACTCCGTAATATAACACAAATATAATTGCAACATGAATTTGTAAATTCAGTTTAAGAAACAAAAATTACACACAAAGAAAACTCTTGAACCAAAATGCAATTATTTGAACAATCTCATTTTTACCTCGTTCGAATATACGAAAGTGCAAAGTATAAATTATACATTTGCTTAAATTTATCGTATGAACATTGAAGTGAAACAAATTGTATCTCAGTTTTTCGCTTTCTTGTATGACAGATAAACATATCGTAATACGTTTTTAGTTTTTTTTATCACGTTCTCGTGATCAATAAATCAATATGTAACACTTTAATCGTCTACAGGAAAATATTTGTAATTTATATTCAGCCTGAAAGGACAAATCACGTTTTCTCGTCCGCGCAGTCGAACGCAATCCCCGAGGCGTGTTTCGAATATCAATATAGAAATATACATATAGTAACACGATCGAATACCAGAAGCCGGCATGATCGAGAAAAAAAAGATAAAATTTCGTAAAAAAAAAAAAAGAAAAAAGATCTGGTTAAATCGTGGCTCGTCGCATCCTGGAGATCTTATCCGTCCTCGGCAGAGCAACGTGCTTCTGCCACTTTGTTAATAAGATCCCCAACGCGATACTCCGCTTGTAATTTGAACAGTAATTACGAGTTAACGCGCGAGACGTCGTTAAATTAGCCCGCGGAGGTTTCACCCGAAATTGCTGTCCGCTCTCCACTACCACTTGAACAACAATTTCCCTAGCAACACGGGGACTAGCTAACCCCAGCAAGAGAGATCAATCTTTCCTTTCTAATTGTAATTGGTTAAGGTCTTCGTTATTTGTCATTTATTTTACCACACCACTCTTTTGAATCGCGACAAGGTTATAATATAGAAAGCTTAAAGGTTTCGTTATCATAGAAATACATCTCGTAGTTATGATTTCCAATTTTCATCGAATTTATGTTTGAAAATTTTAAAAGAAGGTGCATAGTTAAAAATTTGTCGATTTTTAACATTTTGGTTACAATTAATGATAACGAATCAGAATTTCAGAAGAATTCCTAATAGTTACTTCCAGAATTTGTACAGAAAAGTCAGTGACAAAAAAGTGAAAAGAAACTTGTTTGTTATGTAAACTGAGAATTTAAAATGAAAATTTGCACAAAACTGCATGACACGAAACATTTCAATTTTTGAACGTTTTGATTATAACGATTATCAATGGTCGAAAATTGTTTTCGTTGCGGTTAGCCATTATTAATAAGCGAAATTGTATTTAGGTCACTTATAAATCTTAATGAGGGAGATTTAATGCAGTTGCTCACAACAGTTATCAGCGCGAATACTGCTGTCATTTATTATCCTCTTTAATATGAATGTGGCAGTTAAACAAAAGTGCAAGGTCTGTTCTGAAAGTTCAGGCTTCTGAAATACAGAGTATCTCATTGAAGTTGACATTGTAAAAAATCTCGAAGACGTGTAATTTAAGAAAAACAAACTGATACACGTTAGTATTTCGAGTTGGAAGTCAAATGGTGTTACTAATTTTTTATGCATGGACGTCTTCAAGGTTATTTCAAGGTCATCTTGTCCTTTTTTGTCATAAATCTATACTTTTTATTCCGAAAACATATTCTACGTGAAAAAATACATGACTTTTGTTTGATACGTTTTGTTGTAAGTCCAATATTACATCGGGTAGGCTTACATCTTCAAGCATCATTAGTACCTTAAGAATTATTGATGGCACGTTAGGTGAAAACAAATATCGAGACTTCTTGGATCGCGAATTATTTATATTACTTGAAGATCTGAGCCTAGCAGAGAGGCAATACATGTGGTTTTAATACGACAGTTGTCCAGCTCATTATTCACGTATTGCACGGCAAATACTACATCAGGATTTTACTGATCGTTGGATAGGTCGTGATGGTCCAGTTTCCTGGCCAGCGAGATCACTTGATCTAATATCACTCGATTATTTTCTATGGGGTGATCTTAAGGAAAAGATATACTCCGATCCACCTACTATACTAGAAAACATGAAAGAGCGAATTATAACTGCGTATCGTAGTATCACGAGAAAAACTATATTATTTGTTCATGAGTTTTTCATTAAACGAATTAATAAGTGTCTAGAAATTGAGGGTAAAAATTTCGAGCATTCATTGTACTGTTCTTAAATGAAATAAAAAACCTTCCAGAAGAAAGTAACGTTGTCATTTTAATAGAAAAAATATTTTTGATATAAACATGAAAAGTCAACTCGATATTTTAAGAAACTTTACTGCAAGTTCAGTATTGAACTTACAACAAAATGTATCAAACAAAAGTCGTGTATTTTTTTCACGTAGAATATGATTCCGGAATAAAAAATATGGGTTTATGATAAAAAAAGACAAGATGACGTTGAAATAACCTCGAATACGCCATGCACTAAAAAATTAGTAATGCCATTTGAATCGTTTATTCGAAAATGTGATGGTATTTACAATATTTTCTTCAAAATATTTTCCTGCTGCATTTATAAAATCTTTGCTTGCAAATTGCAAAAGTTTCCTGGTAAGCTGATTTCGAATTCCGCTTCAACCCTTCCTGCGATTTTTTAATGATGTCCTCTCGAGTATCGAAACGTCGCTCTTTCGGTGCTCGTTTGAGGTGAGAAAAGAGAAAAAAATCTGCTAGCGACTTTTATCGCCGAAAGCAATTTGAAGCCTCTCCACTATTTCAGATGCTGTTTTCTTAAGGTTAAAACAGAACTTCATGCACGTTTTCTGCTCGTGGAAATCATTCGTCTTTAAGAATTGTCAAAGTTGCAGCTCACAGGTAACTGCGACAATAACTAGACAACTACACAATCGATTGTTACGAAACTTGGCACGCATATAGGAAAGCAATCGAAGATCATATCCTGTGAGTTCCATTTTTCTGTTGATTCTAATTCTTTTTATATTAATTGCAAGAGTCTCCGAACTTTTTGAATCCACCCTGTACATGTTATCCTTTGTGCACGTAATTTTTTATTTATTGCACCCTGTATATGTTAATATTTTTCCAAAACTTATGATATACAATTACTGACAGTCATGTTCGTATACTACATCTCATCTTTCTAATTTTGTCTGAAAATGGTATGAATATTATTAAATTAAATTACAATATTTCGTTAATACAACTCTTTACTTTTACGTAAAGAGAAAGCTGTATTTTAGGCAATATAAATGATTTTCGACATGTATGAAAGTTGGTTCATATTTGTATTTGTATATCTCCAAAATTGTTCGATAAATCGTTAACGACGATATTGTAACTTCGAATAAGCAGTCCCTATAGATTTTTGTGTGCCAAATACGAATTTGTAAATTTATTTCTCTGTCACATTCATATTAAGAGGGTGAAAAATGAGAATGGTATTATCTCCGATAACTGTTGCGGGCAACCGCAGTAAATTTTCCTCAAGAATTATTATAAGCGACCTAAATACAATTTCTCTTATCAATAATGGGTAACCGCAACGAAAACAATTTTCAGCCACTGATAATCTTTTATTCCTAACCAAAACGTTTAAAATCGAAACATTTTGTATTATGCATTTTTTTGTAAATTTTCTTTATATTTTGTAATTAATATCGCCAACTTAAATTATATACACATTCCTGTCACTAATATTTTTCATACAAATTTTTGAATCAACTATTACTTTGAGTTCCTGGTTTTAATGGGTGTGATTTGTTGTGTTACCAAAACATCTGTCTTCAACCATTGAGAACTGCAAGGCTTATTTATTTTCTTATTTCTTCAAACTCGAGATTAATTTTATTTTTTAGTATTATTATATTTATAAATTATCGAAATTTAATTATGTTCAATTATATCAATATTATTGAACCTATAACAATTCTAATTCTAATAATATTAATATTAAAATTAGGAATATTCCCTTTTCAATTATGAATAATTTATTTATTTACTTTAATATCTTGAATAAATATTTATATATTTTTAACGATTAGCAAAGTAACCCCAAGTTATTTATTATCAACTATAATTAATGTAAATAATATCATCAATTTCAGCAACAAAGAAATTATCATAAAAATAATTATAGCTTATTCATCAATAAATCATACATAATATTTAATTATAATTCTATATTTAAATTCATAAATACTTGTAATTTGTTTTTTAATATATTTAATTAATTCATTAGTATGAAAATAAAAATTCATTAATATTAAAATTATATATAAATTTAAATTAAACAATAAAGTTCCATTAATTAATATATTCAATTATACAAATTTAAATTATTTATATATAATGTTCATTATTTCACACGAATACTATTTCCAATGACATTTTCGTTTGAATTAAATGATTCTTTTTTATGAAACAATTACAATAAATAATTCTAATTTTTATTTATTATAATAATCACTAAAATTTGAATGACATAAAATTTCTTAATTTACAACTATATGTTATATAAAAAACTTCTTTAATTTGATTATTACTTCTTCTTTAATAAATATTTTTCTTACAATATAATTATAATTATAGTTATTGTATTAATTTATTAAAATTAAACTAAAATGTTTAAAAATCGAAATGTTTAGAATCATGCAAAATCTTGAAAGATTTTTTTTACATTATGTGATTAATATCCTCAAGTTAAATTGCGAACAAGATTCTGTCACTTTTTTTCTTTTACTAATTAGGTTTCCGGTTTTAATGGTTCGCTGTCTTACTAAAATTTGTCTACCCGACGTTATTTAGCTTTAACAATTAAGCTAACGAAATTACAAAATGGGTTCCATACTTGTAGCGTAAAATTGCATAAAATTTTTAAAGGATCGTAAAAAGGCAGGACGCCAAAACGGAATTTTATAACACCGTAGCTGGAATATGGTAGAACGAGTACGTAGAAGATGGTAGAACGGAATATTAGAATATTATGGTGTAAGATCTTGATGGTACGTGGAATGAAAGTCTGAAGTAATGTAAAGCAGAATTTTGACAGATTCTAAAATGAAATTCTGTATGAATGAAACTTTTTATGATCCTAAGGTCGAATTTCGAAATATACTGATTTCAATATAGAATACGTTCATCTTAAAGATGATTTTTTTATTCTGTATGGATACCAAAATTATTTCAATTATTTCCGTAATCTTTTCGTTATTAACAACAACCATACTCGACGGAAAACGGAAAATTCTTGAAATCACTTCGAAAACCAGGAGTGCTGTGGTGGTAGGCGACACAGAAACTTAATTCCATCCATTACATAATTTTGGATATTTGAATAACGTCGGTAAGTTGAATTATTTAAATTGCTTGAATTGCTCGTGAACAGCTATAGAGGAGCGAAACAGGGGAAGCATTAGGAGAATGCAATTCGTTTAAGGCATCGCTGAGCCCGATTGTTCGAAATCCTTGATTCAACATTATGAAGATATTCATAAAATTGGAGAATTTATCTCTTCGCCTTTATTTCATCGTTATGATATATTAATATTAAAAGCAGAGGAAAAAATAATTGCTATCACTGTTCTTTCATTTTCTACAGTCTCTGGCCATCGAATTGGGACCACTATGAATTTTCAGCATTTTTCACGTTTTCCATAAAATTAAAAGACCTGTTTGAATTGTGATGATATAATTTATTAGCTACTAACATAGCTACTACTGTACATAATATTATTAACACCTGTTAATATCTTGTATTTCCTCCCCTTGCTTTGGTGACAGCTTGTATCCGGCATGCTCTGTATACATTGATCATATGATTTATATCTTCATTATTTTCCCAAATATCTGTAATTCTTTTCAACTCAGGTAATGTGGTTGGAGAGTTGTAAACTAGTCTTTTGAGTAGGCAGACATTTTCTATGGCATTCAAATTTCACCTGACGCACTGTCGATACTCAAGCCCAGGGGTTGGCAACCTGCGGCTCAGTAGAATCAAACTTGTGGCTCTTAAGTAGTTTAATAGTACATACTGAAAAATTAACTGCAATATTGCAATTGCCAAACAAATATAATAATCCTGCGCATACATCAAAATGCGCGACAGATCGCATGCATGTAAAGCTAGCTTTAGCTAACCTTGCTCTCCACACTCACCGACGCCATACTCAAAGCAGAAACTGTTTCGGTTTTCTTTAATACGTTGATTTATATGTTTTGTTATTACGCAAAATAGAATGTTTTGATTTCACAGTCAATACATGTTTCACAGCAGATAATGATTATATTATTTTTTCTAATACATATTACCGATGTATGTACTTATATTTGATTCTTTAAAAAAATTATTTATCACATCGGGAAAAAATGGCTCTTAACTTCAGAAAGGTTGCCGACCCCTGCTCTAGCCTAACGTGAACGCTCGCACGGCCCTTAATCGTTCATCACCCACACAGTTTATTATCACGATAGTAACAAATTGCTATGTATATATCGTTATCAACGTATTTCGTAACAATTTTGCATGACCTGAGACAATTTTCCATATATGACATAATGTTATAATCATAGAAGTGAAATTTTCGTACGTGGTTCTAATTCGATGGCCAGGGGCTGTAGTTGACCGCTTAATCGAAACTACCCAGCGAAAATCGGTGATTTGTACTCATATGCTTTTATAAATTTTGTCTTTTGTCTATAAATACAGTCTTTTGAATCTATTACGTTATTTAGATTGTAATCCTGTAAATAAGAACTATTAACTTTTGAAATAATGAAATTTGTGAGTGAGGTACAATTTTGATATTTTTGTTTCAATCTACAGTGGAGTAACACGTCAGTTTGTAAAAGTTTCGTAACAAGAATTCAAGCATTACGATCATGGTCAAAACATGACAAAACTTTAGAGTAAATCATTTCATCCGTTCATATGCAATTATTCTACTAGAAACGCGAGAAAAATGTACGATAGTAATGTAATCAATCCCTTAACCTATCATTTTTTCAGCAGGTGTGTCAGTCGATGCTAACTAATTGCAACTGCAATGTTAACAAAAAATGTTAGGTATATTTTAGATTTAGCGATGTTTAGTTGTACAAATTATAACTAGTATTTAACTCAAAATGCAATCGCTGTGCAAATATGATTTAGGTTTGTCATATTTGAACTGCAATATGCGTCACGAATCTGACTCGATATTATAAGCCAATTTAACTGCCTAATCTTTTCTAAATTCCTACATATGTATAATTAACAGTAAATCTGCCTTTCCTAAAAATACGGCGATCCTCTATTTGTAGATTTTGAAGTTTTTCTGAGGATTTGAAAATTTGAAGACTATGGGGTTTGAGACTCTATGGATATGGAAAAAGGATATGGCTATTCAAGAATTTGGAAATTTAGGGATTTAGAAGCTTAGGAATATGAGGACCGTGAAATTTGGAAATTTAGAGATTTGGCGAGTTAGGAATTTGGAGATCTAGAAATTCGAAAATCTAGGAATTTGGGGACATTGGGAGTTGTGATCTGGGAAATTGACGGTTCAACAGTTTGGAAATTGAGATGTGGGTACTTGGGAACTTAGGAACTTGAGAATCGAGGAGTATGGAAATGGAAAATTTATCGGTCTGGAAATTTGCAAATCTAGGAATTTCAGTATCTAATTTGGAGACATACATAGTATGTCTGAAAAGTAACGGAACTTTTTAAATTCAATGAAAACTACTAGCACCATCTATTAAAACAATATGCTATTTGAAAACAGTATTCCTCCCCTACAAAACAAAACAATCATTATTAGAATCGAGCAACGAATTGCAAACTTATAGCGGTTAAAACGACAGAACCTTTTGTTACCGTGTCACAAAATCAGGATGGAGCAGAGAGCGAATATTAAATTCTGCTCGGTAAAGCTCGGTAAAACTTTTACAGAAACATTTGAATTAATGAAAAATGTTTATGGCGACGATTATTTATCCCGTACATGTGTGTTCGAGTGGTATAAGCGATTCTAGGATGGTCGTGATAGTTTGGAAGACGACCCAAAGTCAGGTTTTGTGTTTTTCTAAATTCTAAACGATTCTAAACGTATTATACTTCGGGAATTCGTTCCACAGGGACAAAATGTTAATGGCGAATATTATCTGGGTGTTATGGAACGTTTGTGGAAAATAATTGTTCGTGTGAGGCCCGAATATCGAGCGCCGTGAAGTTGGTTTCTGTTGCATGATAATGCACCAAGTCACAGAACTGTCGCTGTTCGTGAATTTTTGGCGAAAAAACAAGTTTGTGTGCTCCAACATCCTCCATATTCGCCCGACTTATCTCCATGTGATTACTTCCTTTTTCCAAAACTGAAATTAATTATGAAAGTAACGTTTTATGACACTGTTACACAAGTCCGAGCAGCTGTGACGAAGGTGATTGAAATGATTTCGCAAAACGACATGAAAAAATCTGTGTTATCATTGCCTGAGCGTGCCCAGCGGTGTATTGATGCGGAAGGGGTGTATTTTGAATAAAAAAAATTAATTTTGGCAAAATAACTAATACTTTTTTTTTTATTTAAAAGGTTCCGTCACTTTTCAGACATACTGTGTAGGTATTTGAGGACCTTTGGCTTTCGGGATGTAGAAATATGAGAATTGCAAGATTTGTGGAAATATAGGAAACTAGAAATTTGAGAATAGGAAAATTTGGAAATGTAAATGTATAGAAATCTAGGAATTTCAACATTTCGAAGTTTGAAAATTTGAGAGTTTGTAGAATTTGAAAAATTGAGAATATCAATATCTCAAAATTTGGAAATTTGTAATCTAGGAAATTAGTATATAAATGTAATAATCTCGAAATTCGGGAATTCGGAAAATTAGGTGTGTAAGAACTTATCAAATTTAGAAATATAAGTATTCGAAAATTTGCAAATTTGAATATTTAAAAATTGGACAATCTAAGAACTTGAACATTTGAAAATTTCAAAATTCAATAACTTAAAGATTACGAATTTTTCCTATGAGTATAATAATTTAACTACCCACTATACGTATTTGAGTGGCAGACAGAAAATAACGCTGTTCTATCCATTAGGTCAACACTATCCATTTATCATTTATTTTTGTTATTATTATTCCTCTTATTGGAGTTTGAGTTTTTGATATTACAGCTCTTATTGTTATTATTATTGTTATATCTATTTAAGCCCTTTGAAGTATGAAAATTGCAGTAACAGAATACATAATCTCCGCTTAACGAAGTACTGCGATACATTGATGACGACATAATGGAACATAATTTCCGCTTGGGAGAATAGTGAGAGTCATAGAAAATATCAATACCACTACTATACTCATCGCACACGACCATCCTAGTAATACAATAAACATTCCCAAGCTTGCGATATTAATTTAACCAGTTTGGAATTTTATTTATTTATTTGTTCATCGAGAACTGTATAATCCAAAAATCATCTTATTTTAAATTATATTAATTTTTTCGACCGTAGTTCATTCGTTCAAAAATTTTCATGTATAATCAATAAGTATTTTAGTTTTTGATTTGTGTACTTATACAGGGTGTTTCACATAATTCTGTTAAAATATAGAAAATTTTTATAAGTGTGTTGATTTCTATAATGTATTTTCTAACTTTATATAGAATTTATAGTAACACGATTTTTAAATTTATGTTTATATGCGTATTATCTCATTGTTTCAATATTTAGGGGAGAGGTAACGATTCTATATAAAAGAATAAGTCAAGAATATAACATTTTCTTAAATAATGCTTGATTTTCGGGAAAATATGATTCGAGAATTCGTTGAAATATTTGTAACAAAATTTATTTACAGCAAGAAAGATGACAATTTCCACAAATTTTTCATGAATTTAACAAGTAATGGATGTTGTAATTTAATGAATGAAATTATTAAAAGTGCTTTAATGTGTCACCAATGATAGTTCTTTATGATGATATTATTGTATATACTAGCACATTGAATTTAGTCGAAAGTATAATAAATATACACATATTTATCAACTTGATAAATATAAATTATGTAATTAACAATACCATAAGTAACATATAATAATAATTTAATCGATATTAATAATTATGTACTGATTTATAACATTCATTAATTATTAAATTAACGAAAAACTTGAAATCTTTTTCTCCGTAAACAAATTTTCTTCTATATATTTCACAAATTTTCAAATTTAATTTTCTGGGATACCAAGCCTTACACAAAAAATCTTATTTTATATTTTCAACTCATTCTTTAAAGCGAATTTTCAGATTGTACCACAAGTTAATGCAACTACACGTGTTACTATTAAATAATGCTATCGTAATTAACCCCATCCCGTGCTTTGACAAGTCTCACTCGTGACGCACTTACAGCTCGAATGTGACAAACCTTATTCAAATTTTGAATACTCTTCAACTTGAAATTTAGATCCAATTATAAGTAGTATTATCAAGGATCCCTGAAAATAAAATACTCACAACATTATAATTTTCTTTGTTCGTTTACAGTTATAGCCCTGGATAGTTAGCCTTAACTGACGCATCTGATAAATAAATGGCACGGGAAGGGGTAAATGAAACTTACAATGAAAATATCTATTTTATTCCATCTATTGAACTCACCAAATGCAAAATTTTATGTCTATGTATAATAATTTCCGCAGCCACTAAATGAGGGGTTAAAATAAGGAAATCCTAACAAGTGTGCCAACAAGACTCGAAGCATTTCAAGAGTGATAAATATGAGGTTATGTAATTTAACATTCGCAAAAGAAACAGAACTCCGCACGCGTTAACAACAAAATCTCGTTTATTATTCGCGGTAGAAGTACAAAAGAATTTCCATGGATCCGCGCATAATTTCGTCATAAACGCGTCAAGGAAGGGGGTGGTTGAGCAGAGCGCACAGGGAAGGAATAAACGAGAAAACGGGGTCGACGAACGAGAAACCGGGAGTGCTGGCTATTCGAAACGGTAATTAAAGTCGCCGAAATTTTATTTTGCTTTTGCACAAGTCACGATACGTGCACACACACGTACAGTGTGCCGTATAAGTATTCATAATTTCTTAATTAATAGCTGGACGCCTACGATACTTTTTGGGGAGAAATATTATGAGGTGTTTATTAACCGAAATACAGTCACGGATCAAGATTATAGCGTACCTTAATTTTTGTCGTATTTTGTTATATTAAACGGCGAAAATGTGTTCTTAAATTGACGGTAGTAAATGTGTAGGATTTTATGCACGAATAAATGTGTAAGATTTTATGGACGAATGTATACAGGTTTTCCGTTCTTAGTGTTGTGCTAGAATTGTGTTAAGCGATTACGTGTTAATGCGAACCACGAGTAAAATTGTAACCTAACGCTGATAGGCAGTTTGACATCGGTAATTTTGGAAATTTTTCATTTGGAAGGGTGAATGTTTCGGAATTTCAGAATTTAGACTTTGTAGTTAAGTAATTTGAGAATTTAGGCTTTTATTTGTTTCAGAGTTTAGGTAGTTTGAAATTTAGGAATTTGGGGATTTGGGAATTGGGGAATTTGGAATTTGGACAATTTAGGTATTTGGGAATTTGGGAATTGGGGAATTGGAGAATTGGGGAATTGGGGAATTTGGGAATTGGAGAACTTGGGAATTTAGGAATTTGAGGATTTGTGGATTGGGGAATTTGGAATTTGGACAATTTTGGTATTTGGGAATTTGAGAATTTGGGAATTTGTGAATTTCGGAATTTGTGAATTGGGGAATTGGGGAATTAGAGAATTGGGAAATTTGGGAATTTGGGAATTGGGGAATTAGAGAACTTGGGAATTTAGGAATTTGCGGATTTGGGGATTGGGGAATTTGGACAATTTAGGTATTTGGGAATTTGGGACTTTGGGAATTGGGGAATTGGGGAGTTTGGAAATTTAAACCTTTATATGTTTAGGAATTCGAGAATTTTGGGAGTTGGAAATGTAGACATTTGTAAACTTGCAAATTTAAGAATTTGAGAATTGGGGAATTTGGGATTTCGGAATTTAGGAATTGGGGAATTGGGAATTTAGGAATTTGGGAATTGGGGAATTGGAGAACTTGGGAATTTAGGAATTTGGGGTTTTGGGAATTGGGGAATTTGGAGTTTGGACAATTTAGGTATTTGGAAATTTGGGAATTGGGGAATTAGGGAGTTTATAAATTTAAATCTTTATAAGTTTAAGAATTCTAGAATTTGGGGTGTTGGAAATGTAGACATTTGTAAATTTGCAAATTTAAGAATTTGTGAATTGGGAAATTTGGGAATTCGGGAACTTAATAATTTGAGAATTTATTAATTTGTTTGTTTGGAAGGGACACTTGGACCATTACAAATTTGCAAATTTGTGAATTAGGCTATTTAAGAATTTAGACATTTATTTGTTTGGTAATTTAGGAATTTAAACTTTCATTTTAGGAATTTGGGAATTTGTGGGTTTGAAAATTTAGACATTTGTAAAATGACCATTCTAAATTTAGAAATTTGGTAATTTGGAGAATTGAAAATTAAAATTTTTGCAAATTTAAAAATTGGAGTATTTGGAAATTTGAAAATTCGGATATTCATAAATTTGGAAAATTAGACTTTTGTAACTCTAGGGACATGGAAGTTTAGTAAAAAAACAAGGAACCTCTTGTAAATTTAAGAATTTGGTAAATTAGACTTTCGTAACTCTAGGAACATGGAAGTTTAGTAAAAAGACAAGGAACCTCTTCTAAATTTAAGAATTTGGCAATTTGCATATTTGCAAATTACAACCTTACTAAATTATGAAATTTGAAAATTTTGAACGTTTTCAGTTTATAAATTGTGGGTTAGAAAGATCCACGAATAAAACCACTGAAATAACTTGTTAAAACCAAAATAATCAACCTAAAAAGAATTATAAACTGCATCCACCTACTTTTTCTCTTCTCAAATGCATCCAAAGTTTAGGAAGTACATTATTATCTATTAACAATGTCAGAAAATTAAGTTATGTACATTGCAATTTTGTTCTTTAACGTGCATTATTGGTCCCCCTAGGGATTTTGCTACTTGCGTGCATGCACGCATGGCGCACTTACCAGAATTGGCCTTGAATGTATGTGCACGCCGCGGAAATTGCTGGAGATAATCTTATATTCCAGCATGGTAATGCTGCGGTTCATACAGCAGAACTAGTAAAAACGTAAGGCAAGATTAAAGTAATAATGAAAAAAATTTATATTCATACAAAGTCGTTCAAAATATATCTTAGAAATAATGTATTTTTAAATAATAACTATTAACATATACGGTTGATCAAATATTAAAAATAAAATAAGAAAAGAAATGAGAAACCAATGTATAATGCAAATTTAATTTGAAATTAAAATTAAAATAGAAAAATAACTGAACGAATGATATAATATAAATTAATATTTACATTAATTATCTCGATAACAAGTATCACAGATTTCAAGATCTCTCGATAAATTTTACACTTTAAAATAAAGAAAATTCTGAACAGGTCAAATGATCGGTCTGGTACTTTTAGTTAATAAATTGTTACATTTATAATAAATCACTAGTAGTAATGGCGATGTAGATCTTTATGGAATTGTGTAGATCACTGTGAAATTCTTGAAAATAACATAATTTCAAAGAAACCTTCACTTGTTATAATACATATTGTAACTTATGTGTGTTCTTACCATCTCACGAAATTCGTAATATTATACACTAGTACCTATTACAATGCTTTTTATGTTTAACTGATTAATTGCTATTTTCTACAGTATCTACTATTCTCTAACTTTTTTTATATAATTTATTATTTGCACACTACGAATTAATATTTAAAGAATACTGACCATAATTTTCATCCAAAAAACCCGATTAACAAAATCAAAGTAGGTTGGTGTATTTATGCAATGCACTGTATAATACTACATCAATCTAAATTCATTATAATACATCATAACTTATGTGTGTCCTTATCAACTGTAATCAACTATAATAGGACCCTGTAAGTGTCCCATATATTATTTATAAGTACCGTATTGCATTATGGAGTGTTTGATGTTTTATTCGTGAATAAACGCTACGCGTGGCTGCATTGAAGCAATTTTGTAACGACCATGGTAACAGAAATGTAAATTGTCAAATGTAAGTCTTACATTTTCAACTAAATTCATCACATTATATATTAGTATTTATTACAATACGTTTTATGTTTAACTTGCTGAATTGTATTGCTCGTTATTGAATTATATCATGATGTCATTTTCCCTCGAAAGCAACACGGTAGTTTCCACCCAATGTTCGCGGGTGAAATCGATTATAGGTTGACTGGTTACTTATTTTACTTTTACACGAGTTAGTTGAATTGCTAATTTATTTTATTCAGCGTTGACTTGTATTTGGTTTTAGACATTACTTATTTCTCTTCTGAAGCGTTTCTGACATTTCTACGTCTTCATATAGTCCAGGTAAATAACTTTAACGGAGCGGTGATTGTAGCCAATCCGTAGTTAGATGTCGAATTAAAGGGAGAGCTTGGTTAACGTTTCGCCCCCTCAGGTAGGTTCAAGGCAATTGATATTAAGGAACAAGTTTACAATATGCCGATAGAATAAGGGAGCGTCTACATTATATCAGTAACTTGTGCTAGCAATCTTGTCAGTAGGTACTGAATTTTTTGTATTTACTGCTTTATCTGTACCAGATGTGGAAACAGAAGGCAAGGAAAGAAAGAAAGGATTTTCTTTTAGGGATTTTTGGTGTGGAAATCCCCTTTGAAGATTTAGGAATTTAACAATTTAGCGATTTGGAAGTCCTAAGATTTGAGGATTTGGAGATTTGGAGATTTGAGGATTTTAGGATTTAGGAATTTGGAAATCTAGGCATTTGGGAATGTAGGAATTTCAGGATTTAAGGATTTGGGGATCTAAAAATTTGAGAATGTAGAGATTTGGGGATGTAGGGACTTGGGGACGTAGGGATTTGGGAATGTAGGGACTGCAGGACTTAGGAATATGGAAACTTGGGCATTTGGAAATTTAGAGATTTGGAGATTTATAGATTTGGGGATGTAGAGATTTGGGGATGTGGAAATTTGGGAATGTAGGTATTTGGGGATGTACAGAATTCAAAGTTTAAGAATTCTGGAAACTGGGAATTTGGAATGTAGCGATTTGGGAATGTAGGGAATTCAAAATCTAAGAATTTGGGAAACTGGTAATTTGGAATATAGCGATTTTGGGGATGTGGGGATTTGGGAATGTGGAGATTTAGTAATGTAAGTATTTGGTGATGTAGGGAATTCAGGTTTAAGAATTTAGGAAACTGGGGATTTGGGATGTAGCGATTTGGGAATGTAGGGAATTCAAAATCTAAGAATTTGGGAAACTGGGGATTTGGAAATTTAGCGATGTGGAGATCTAAATGTGGAGATTTGAGAATGTGGAGATTTGTGATGTAGCAATTTGGGGATCTAAAGATTTAAGGATATAGCGATTTGGGGATGTATGGATTTGGGAATGTATAGATTTGTGGATGTGGGGATTTGGGAATGTGGAGATTGGGGAATGTATTGCAGGATTTAGGAATTTGGGAACCTGGTGATTTGTGAATTTAGCAATTTGGGAGTCCAGATATTTCCGGATGTAGGAATTTGGGGATGAAGGAATTGCAGGATCTAGGAATTTGGAAACCTACGGATTTAGCGATTTGGAAGTCTGGCGATTTGAGTATGTAGGGATTTAGGGATTTTGGAAAAAAACTGGTTTCTCTTTCCAACGGCAGACTTAGTACATGCAAGGCAAGAAACAGAAAAATTCGACTACCTACTAGCAAAGCTACCGGCACCGCTATAACGTAGCATAACTTTATAACCTTACCGACTAACTAACCTTACCTACATAATGTAGTCGCTCTCTTTATGTTAATCATGTTAACATAATCCGTATTATAAACATGGTGCTCTAAAGCAGATTTGGGGTTCTCCCATCATAAGACTCTAAATAAACAGTTTTGAGATTTTCCTGTCATAAGTCGCAATATTGCTATTTTCTAAAGTTTTAACTTTTCTTTCTAAAACACTCTGTATACCTGAACGTTACTTTTTTCTCCACGTACGTGAACTATTTCTCTGCGTACGAGAATTCGTTTGAAAAGCCTGCTTATATGTACTTGATGGATAGCTTGATCAGAAATCATTTCTTCAAGATGAACGAGCGTGACAGCCACGTTAAAGACGCGGTGCATCAACGTTAATCTTGCAATTTCATTAAAGGCGACCCAGCCGAACGAACGAACGACCGTCGACTCTGCATAAACTGCGACGAAATAGTCCCGTAACGAGGTTAAGGATTATCCAGACTGCGTCGCCTGTTTCTCGTTTATTCACCGTTCATTTTGCGTGACTGTATGTGCATACAGTGAGTTGCAAAAGTATTCGTAAGCTTTCAATTAATGACCGCTTGTCGTAACCAGCTGCACGAGGCACAGCAGGTTTAGGATATAATAAGTGATCTCATGAACAAAGTTCACTATATTTTATGTACCAGGAAGATACCTTGTTACAATGGTATATCACGTCGTTACGTAATTGATGCCGTTGAATATGATAATGCAGTGTAATCCAAAATTGTTGCCAATAACTTCACAGCTTGTAATATTACGAACTCTTATTTGCGATTACATTTCGACAGATTTATGTCGTTGGAAGTGCAAGCAAGTTCTCAAGTGAATTCTGAATTTATTGATTTATAATTTATAGTTACAAATTTATAAGTCTACAAGTCTACAATTTACGGAGCTGCAAATCTACGAATCTACAAATCTACTGATTTATGAATCTACAAATCTATGAATCTACAAATTTATAAATGTACAAATCTACAAATCTACCAGACTATAAATCTACAAATTTACAAATTCACAAATTTACAAATTTACAAATCTACAAATCTACAAATCTACAAGACTATAAATCTACAAATCTACAAGTTTACAAATTTACAAATTTACAAATTTACAAATTTACAAATTTACAAATTTACAAATTTACAAATCTACAAATCTACAAATCTACAAATCTACAAGACTATAAATCTACAAATCTACAAGTCTACAAATTTACAAATTTACAAATTTACAAATTTACAAATTTACAAATTTACAAATTTACAAATTTACAAATCTACAAATCTACAAATCTACAAATCTACAAATCTACAAATCTACAAGACTATAAATCTACAAATCTACAAGTCTACAAATTTACAAATTTACAAATTTACAAATTTACAAATCTACAAATCTACAAATCTACAAATCTACAAATCTACAAATCTACAAATCTGCAAATCCACGAATCTACAAATCTACAGATCTATAAATCTACAAATCTACAAATCTACAAATCTACAAATCTACAAACCTACAAATCTGCAAATCCACGAATCTACAAATCTACAAATCTATAAATCTACATATTTACAATTTTCTACATATCCGAAGGGTCAAATTTTCAAACCCTGAAATTTTTAAATCCCCAAGTTGTACAATTTCCACAGTTTCAAAGGGTCAAATTTTCAAACTCCCAAATCAAAAAATCTCAAAATTTTACAATTTCCAAAGTTTCAAAGAACCAAATTTTCAAACTCCAAAATTTCAAAATCTCCAAATTTTATAATTTTCAAAGTTTCACATATGTAAACTTTTAATCCCTCGAATTTCAAAATTCCCAAATCCGACAGTATGCAAATTCTCAAATTCCCTAATTACTGAATACCCATATTTTCGAATTTCCAAATTTCCAAATTAACCGATTACCAAATTCCAAATTTCTAAATTGAGCTATTTCCAAATTTCGAAATCTCTAAATTGACCTATTTCCAAATCACTAAGTTGACCGATTTCCAACTTTGCAAGTTTTCAATTCTTGAAATGCCTACATTCTCGTATTCTTACAAAAAAGCGCGCCATTGTAGACGGAAGAACCGTACCAGCTCCGGCGAGTTGAAACGCTATTACAAATTTAAAGTTGATTGCTTGAATGGGTTGGCAACATCGGTGTAATCAGCCATGAAAAGTTTACAAATTCTGTGCTTAACTATCTACCCTAGTCGTTTCGTGAAGTTCTTCAGAATGCAATTTCGTTGCCAGTACGTCCGCAACTATTTACAAACACATTTTCTGTATCGTTAGAGTGCTTCTTTTCAACGGCTCAATCGCGTAACTGCATAGTTTGTACTTTCTCAAATTCATTTGAATCAGTTGGGAATTGAAGGATTTAAAGAGCGTGTAATACTCCTTAATTTTGTAAGCAAACTTTATTTCGGTAGAACGGTATGCTGTTTCAAATCTACAATCTATCAAATATTTGATTAAACTTGAAGCAGCAATTTTTTAAAATCTTTTTTGCATAATCTGATAATAGTCAATAAACCAAAAATTTGGTAGTTTTAGAATACTGTATAATTTATCTCTAAAACAGATATTGTGCTCGGATCGTGTTCATTAAAAATTCCCTTAGGTTAATATTATTTCGACGACAAAATTCTCGACATAATTCGCACAATCGAAGTGCAAATTCGGTGTCCTAAAAATGTTCTCTTCCTCTTATCCAGTTTTTTGCTGGACGCCAGGATGATTAAATTTTTGCAGTATGTGTACCATTGCTAGCTAATATCTATTAAATTTTATTTAGTTAAAGTTTCATTGAAATTTGATTGTAAACTAACTGAAATTCAAAGCAAATTATACTTGCCTACGAACACTTTACTGTGATTAATACTCTTATGTATATAGCCTTCTGCATTGAGTCCTGTGTAACTTTTGAAACAGTACGTGTGAATTTCACTAGCAATATTAACGTGTTCCTGCATAATTAGTAGTATAGGGAACGTTTCATGATTATTGATTGCAATCATACCACAGCCACTTGTGTTGGTATCGACCATTTCCAACACCCAATGACCGTCTACTTTTCTGCCACGATTGTATTTCCTTTTACTAAATTTCGCTTCGTTGATCTTCTACATCGTGTAAAAATATCAACCAATTTATGAAATATTCTCAGTACGATTGAATATTCAGTCTAACCAATACTACTCGTATTTTTCTATACTGTAATTATATACTTGAACAACGATTGGAGAAGCAGACACTAAGACTCCTCCTAATAAATCTCGACTCTCAAAAGCGCTGTACTCTATCTAAATTTATCGAATACCATCTGATTATGCAAAAGAAGTTAAGAGAAAATGGTGTTCCAAAAATTAGCATATAAATGTTGTGACAAAATCTAAAAACTTCAAATATTTAAAATCCTGAGAGCACGATAATTCCACGGAAGTAGTCGCACTAAACAACTATTCAAAGGCCGCAACTTTTGTAACATGACTGTATTTTCTTTTACCAAATTTCGCTTTGCCGATCTTTAACGTCGTGTAAAAATATGAATTGATTTGTGAAACATTATCAGTACGACTGAATGTTTAGTCTAATCAATTGCTCATATTTTTGTATAATTAAATTATATATTTGAACAACGATTGGAGAATCAAACTTTGAGACTCCTCTAAATAAATTCCGATATTCAATATCGTTATATTTCGTCTAAATTTATTAAATACTATCTGATTATACGAAAAAGTTAAAAAAAATAGTGCAGCAAAACAAAGTTTAGTCAAATATTCACTTCTTGCTTTTCAAATATTGATACGTCAACAATTTGATAATCATCAAATTATATTTCATTGTTGACATATCAACATTTGCCATTTGACAAGCAAGAAGCTAATGTTTGGCTAAACTTTGTTTTGCTGCACTATTGATACAAAAGTACCGCAAAATGGTAACTATAATGTATCGACACCTACTATGAAAAATATTGCAATTGTATCTATTTTATGCTAGATTTACAATTTTTTGCTCTTTTTGTCCTCTTATATCTGCATTAGTGTAACAGAAATTTAAGTACAGCTTAAGTATAATTTTTCTTCATTTTTGTACACTACTAATTAATTGAGAATAGTCTGATTTCGTGAAACGATCGAAAATGAATTGTCCCTTAAATTGAAGCGAAGATACAGTGAAGATTAAGTTACAGTTAAAAATCATTGAAGAATAACATTGTAATAATTATAACGATGCGTATAGGTCTTTGATAAAATTAGAAGGGGCAATAAATGTGAATCAAAATTGTACCGTTACCATGCGTACCATATGAAAATACGAGTATTTAGTAATCTGAGAACGAGGAATTTCAAAATTTGGGAATTTGGAAACTTGAAAGGTCGAAAATTTGAAAGATGGAAAACTTGAAAATTTAAGGATTTAGTAATCTAGAAACTTAGAGATTTGGGAAATATAGAAATTTGTCTGTTTTACAAATTTTAAAATGTCAGAATTGGAAAATTTAGTAATATAGAGATTTGAAGACTTAGAAATTTAGGAACATAAACATTAAAATTTGAGAATATATAAAACTTGAAAATTTGCAAATACAGAAATTTAAAAATTAGAAAATTTAAGAATATAGGAATGTTGAAATTTGAGAATACAGTGATTTGAAAATTTGAAAATTTGAAAATATAGAAGTTCGAAAATTTAGAATTTTATGAGTTTAGAAATCTTGGAATTTTATGAATTTGCAGAACCTAAGAATTTAAAGATTTATGAATGGAGGTATTTGCTAATTTTGCAATTTGTAGATGTCGAAGATTCGAAAACTCGAAAACTTGTACAATTGACTATTCAAAAATCTGATAACATGATCGTACAGAAATTTAAAAATATAAAAGATTCGTGAATTTAGAAATGGTTGAATTTATCAAAATATGCATTCTCATCCAAAGAGAGCCTACGTTGCACTCGAGTGTACATTTTCACTCAAATCAGCGTCATAATTACTATGGATTTTTATCGTTAATGCCTCGGAGGAAATTCATAAAGTTTCGAGGGTGCTTCAATCCTATCCCCAGCTTATTCAACCTCAAACAATTATACAAGGTGTTTTAGAAGTAGCAGCACAACCGTGAAATGGATGAATTAACATGGAAAAATAAGTAACAAGTATGTGATAAAATTGTGTCGTACATGATTTCATTTTCAAGAAAATTGAATTTGAACATTTTTTAAGTATTTGAAAAAAAGTTTGTTCACAGTATGTAAAATGATAAAATCAACAAATTGTTTCTGAATTGTACAGTAAACAAATGTTATAAATCAAGAGATATAATTTTTAAGGGTTAACACCACTCTAGAGCCAGAAAAAGAGACCTAAATTTGACAATTTATTTTGGAAGTATAACAAGCGGAAAAGAATTTCTTTTCAGAGGGTTTATTTAGCACATATTGAAGTACGAAAAATAATTTTTTTTTTGTCATTTTCGTACAAAATGGGGACGACAGAGCCCATCGGTGGAAACAGCCTTTGTAGAAACACCGCCATGGGAGGACGGATTTCTCGCCATGTGTGAGACTTGGAATAAAAAATCAAAAAAATTTATAATCTATATACAATTGGCCTTGGTAGTACGTAGGGGTTTTTTGTTTAATCAATTTTTGTAGAAGTTATGCATATTTTAAGAAACGAATCGACTTTTTGCATGAAAAATGTGCATTGAATTGTTTATAAAAAAGAAGTTTACATTCAATCAAAAAACGGCTAGGTACTACCATGGAGGATATTGTTGTGAAGCTACTGTAAAAATTTCAATTCGATGCATACAATAGTTACCGAGAAATCCGTCCTCCCAGTATGACAAAAGTGGTTTCGAGAAAAACGCGTTTAAAGTTTTATGAACATTTTAATCCTTCAATTTCCTGTTTACCTCTAATCTGCGATTCCTGTACCATACATTTGGCCATCCAGGTCGATGTTCGCCTCCTCCTCTACCTTCCTCTACAACCGTTTGTTTTGTAGGTAACAGATGTACTTATTATTTTAAATGGTAAAAGTAATACAAAAGCCACGAATCGCAGCACGCCGCGTAAGTAGTCAGTGCGCGCTCTGAGAAGCTGCGGCAAAATTGATAATTAACTCTTTCAAAATTTGTTTTCCACTATAAATCAAATGGCATTCTGTTTCTATGACCCTAAAGCATCGATTAAGCCAAAAAAAAAAATCGACTTTTTGAAAATCCTAGAGTGGTGTTACCCCTTAATACCGCTAAAATAGGTTTATTAATTTATATTACTTTATTAGGTTTGTTACTTATGTATGTTCTTATGACCGACTGAATTAGTATTTACATCACTATTAATATTAGTAGTATTAATGATTACATTTATTTGTTTCATAACATTCAATAATTCTCAAAATAATGAAAAGTTGCTGCATGTATCATTTAATGTACTGCGAACAAATTTTTTTTATGAATCGAAACTATTCAGTTTCTTTAAAAACGAAGTGACATGTGAATAAATTGTATTTATATATTTGTCTTATTTTTTCATGTGAATTCGCCCTCTTTTCGGTTGTTTATGTATAATTTCATAAACTTTGAAACAGTGACTGTCACGAATTAAAAATATAAGATATTGCATATGCTGAGTGATATGATACGTTATAAATTATCTCGTCAAAAGTTTCATTTTGCGGAATTCGAATACTATTTATAAGAGGTGATATTTTACTCTGTCCTTGATGCTATAAAACAAGAACTGGAGGAATTACAGAATATTCGAATACATAATATTCGAAACATGCAGCCTTGAACATTTTAAATATAAAAATATAAGAAAATTAGTATCGACATCAATAATGTGCCGAAGAATGACTGATAACTTTAGTAGTATTAATGATTAGATTTATTTAATAACATTCGTTGATTCTCAAAGTAGTGAAAAGTTTATTTCACTACTTTTCACATTTATCATTTTATGTGCCCTGAACAATTCTTTTTTTATAAATACTTCGAAACTGTTCAAACTCAGTTTTTTCAAAAATGAAATAACGAATGGAAAAATTGTATGCTATATTTTTGTCTTATTTTTTCATGTAAATTATCCCTCTTTTCTGTTGTACCACCGTTATTTGTAGTACATATATTTTTGTCTTATTTGTTCATGTACATTCGCCGCCTTTCCGGTTGTACCGCCATTTCGAAAACGTATATCGTGAAAGAAGAAAGAAGTAATTTAATTCGGTTTTCATTAACTCAGTCATAGATTGCGTTTACTCAAAATATTATTTCCAATTCGTACGAATTACGGCTCGTTGATCATCCTTTGCGATGCTCGTTTCAATAATGAATCTGGGATAAATCGAGGCATCAGATTATTATTATAATATCAATTGTTTCGTCAAAGTCGTATTATCTTTCGTTCAATTCCTGTTCTCGTAATGTGATGGAAACGAAATGAAAATTATCACGGGAGAGAAACTGTAATACTTATCCAGGTGATCGTATTTCAATTAAACATTCAACCATTCAACGATAACATTCGAATAAGTACACTTATTATTTTACCTCGAAACGTTTAATTGTTTAATAACCTAGGAGTGATTTTATTGAAATTTCATCATCAAATATCTCTCGGTTATCGGTGAATTATTTTCAGTCAGGAATTATTTAAACTCGATTGAAAATATTTTAATTTTAGAAGCTATGTTGTTTTTCTCTTGTGTGGTGGAAAGCGAATTAATTACTCTTAATGGATCATATTAGCATATTTTGATTTGTAAAATACATTCTTACTTATAATTTATCTTCCATTTATTTGGATATTTGATTAATTCATTTTTGAGATATATGTAGAGTGATTATAGAATCATTTTATTGTCTCAATAATTTATGCGTTATCGTTGGTTTATATGCATTATTAATATATATAAAGTACATTTACTTGTCTGGAAAATTTTAGATAAATTTATACAAAATTATAAACAGGAATGAAACAATGTAAATTTATAAGGCGAATAAGAATAATATATAAGCTAAAAAATAATGAAATTAAATGCGTCGAAAGTAAAAATATTTAATTGATGTAAATTAAGTTAATGACGTTGTATTAAACCAAATTGATGAACCGAATAAAAAATCTAATTATGATAGTACAAAATGTATGATATTAACGTTTCAACGTTTTTACCTTCCTAAATTTCTAAATTACCGCGAATCTACATTTTCAAATTTTTTAATTTGTACGTTTCTGTATTTCCAAATTTCTACATTTTCGAGTTTGCAAATTTTCGAATTCTAAATTATCAATTTAGATTGCCAAATTATCAAGTCAGCAGATTTCCAAATTACAAAATAATTAAATTACCAAGTTACCAGGTTATCAAGTTAGGAAATTCCCAAGCTATTCAATTATCAAATTGTCAAATTGTTAAATTGTCAAATTGTCAAATTCTCAAATTGTCAAATTATCAAATTGTCAAATTGTCAAATTATGAAATTGTCAAATTATGAAATTATGAAATTATGAAATTATCAAATCATCAAATTATCGAATTATCAAGTTATTAATAATTCTAAATTTTGAAATGACCATTTATTTAAATTATCAAATTTCCAAGCAACAAATTTCTGTTCTCCTAAAATTGAAGAATTAATGTCTCTATTAATCTCCATTATTTTATCACTACACCACGTGCACTATCAAATATGATCGCCAGTAATTTTTTTAATAACTCCCTTTAATCTTCTAAAAATAATATACTCAACATTTCTTTGTAACGTATTCACCCTATAATATATTTAAACTCAAGCTGTCGATTACTTGCATGCAAAAAAAGTAATCCTCCCCTATATAACAACATAGTAATCCAAATTTCGAATTATGTGCATTAATGTCAACTTTCAAGTGAATTTACTATATTCAAAACCCAGTTACCAAACAAATCCTGCAACATTTCATTTTACATACCACCAAACAAAGACCTCGAACGAGATAAAATGCTGAACTAAAACCCGCAAGAAATTTGCGCTGTCACGGATCACATTTTCATCGATCAATGGGGTTAGTTTCCATCGCATCGTGGTAAAGTTCGCTGATTGAAAGCTTCTTGATGGGGCATTTTGCAACGCGGTCGAAGACAAACGAAGGAAAAAAGCGACGAGCGGAATCGGTGCCATCAGCGATTGTTCAATTATGGAAGACGTTTCCGAGGACAGTGTGCGGGCTGTGAACATCGATCGGTCGAGCCTCCATTCGATGATCGAGATTCTAACATGAGGCGCGATCGAACGGGTACCACGTCTACCGGAAATCGACCAAGCACTTCCGAAGAAAGGCTACGTTATGCTGAACGTCGTGGTGCCTGGAAAGCTTGTTCTAACCTTGCAATCGATCCCACCATTCGTCGTCGAGAGCATTCTCGCTTTGGCTTTGGCTGTGCTACTGGCTGTACCTTTGATCCTTCACATTCAACGTTTCTTAGTATGAAAGCTTCCTTCGCCTTTTTCTCCTCTTTTCACCCGTCTCGTCGAAGTTCGATGGAGTCTCGAGGTTGGATTCCTTGGAAATTGATGAAGCTGATAGGCGCACCGCACTTTGCGTGAGTGAATCGAAATGACGAATTTGCTTTTTATTTATTTACGGGACAAAAATAAATACAGCAGGAAAGATTTTCAGGTGTTTTACGATCACTTACGAGGGTTACCCAAGTGTTACTTGTTCATGAAACTTTGCTAACTGATTTGTATACCTCAGTTTAGGAACAGACAGGATTAAGTTAATCAGGATTTTTAAATTGATTAAAAGATTGTTTTAAAGGTATTAATAATTGAAAGTAGTTAATCTTTACATTTTTAAGGATACATTAATACGTACAAACCAGCTGCACGGTTTGATTGACATACATTGATGGATCTACGGTTCAAATATCAATACGTATTTCTTTTTCATTTAAATATTTTTATTAAAGCCGCAAAGAATTATGCTATAACTGTTACTATTAGTAATTAACCCTTCGCACTTGAAAGGAGACTCGCACTCACCATTCTGTTAAATATAACAATTTGAAACAGGTATTTTTAAATAAATTCGTAGTGTTATGCATATGACGTACATCTGCAAAACCGACAATAATAGCAATTAATAATAAACAAATAATAACTTCAAAAGAATTCATCAAGCTTTTCAACTGAAAGTTTTTAGCCATAAATTTACGGACGTTTAATGACCATTTATATTTGAATTGAAACTGAACTATAAAAATGAATGAATAATGCATAGTTCTAGCTTAGACGATGATTCTTCTATTTTATATTTTGACAGAAACTTCTTAATAATTTTCATGATTTAAAATAAGAAATCTATAATTCATTATTTTGATTAAACCATTTGCTACCATGATCCCCAAATGGGGATTTTTTTTATCAATTGCAATAATGTGTTTTCGATAAACATTTACATTCTAGTTTACAAAATTATTTTTTGTTTCAATGTTGCCTAACTTATATTTGATATATAAATGTATAACCCATGCGGTAAAATTAAAATAAAAATTTAGCAATTAATAGGTTAAATTAAGAGTTAAAGTTGCCATCTGACAAGAGTAAAGGTGCCTGCGAGCGCAAAGGGTTAATTAGTACAATAATTATCCCCTTAACTTTTTTTACTAATTTACGACTGTATTTATTATAACATTTAAGTTATCTTATTCGTTACGTACATTATAATATGCAACTAAATCTCTACAGGTTCGTTCACGAAATTATATCAGATATGAAATTATTATCGATTGCTATAAGCAAATATAGTAATATGGTAAAAGTAATGTAATAAAACAACGATTTTATATTTTGAAGCATGACATGCGATAAAAATATTTCGTTTTGTGAGTGGAAACAAAAATATTTCATTGCAAATAAAGTTTTGTCTTACAAGACAAAATTATTTATATAATTATATTTTATTGTATAAAATAAAATAAGCAAAGTCATTTTATTTACGTTCGAATGTTGACTAAGATGCCGTAATATACAGACGTATAAGAATAGTTTCCGGTAGAAATGACCGTAATGTAGGAGTTAAGGATGATACATTTCCAAGGAATCGAAATCAGAGACGAAATTATACTTCAAACAAGTACCTAGCAATCAATGCTTGTTTACACACTTTATCCTCTATATCTTGATCGAAAATCTCCAATCACAAATTCTCGATAAAAAATGTTCCCTTATTGTCGAAAAATTACATTCGACAACACGGAATATCACTATTTGTACAGTTGAGTGTAACATAGGCTTCTTTTGGTTAAAAGAAAGTGTACGGACAAAAAGTAAATGTAATTATCGGTTATCGATATCGTGCAGGTACCTTGTCGACATTTAACAAAAAATATACCTGTTAATAACATCGTTAAGATACTCATCAATTCATTGTTATGCTCTGATAAATTATATATTATACATTTATATTATAATTGCAAATGCATGAAATATATTTATATTATAAATATAGATATAAATCTAGGAAATATTTCGGAGAATTTCGGACAACATCGAGTATATCTAAAAAAAGGCCAGATAGTCATAACCTTTACGTAGACAACCAAAATGATAAGATTAACGATTTAATTACTTAAAAGATTTTGCACAAATTTTTGAAACCGTAAATATTTTGCAATCTTTGTGGATAATATTCGAGATGACAATATGATATTTTTGTAGAAAAATAAAATTATTGTAGGGAATTTGGGTGCATGGTTTTTTACGCAAGGTTTCAATGAGTTTAAAAAAATATAAGAAAAATACAGAAAGTAGCTAGAAAATGTTTGAGAAGGAATGTTCTTATGAAAATTCTAAGGAGAGCCTGGAAAGTATCTACGAAAAATATACAGAATTTCTAGGAATTACCTAGGAAAACTCTAAGGAGAGTCTAGAAACTACCTAGGTAGAATCTAAGGATGGTTTAAAAAGTATCTAGGAAAATATAAGTAGATCCTAGGAAGTACATAGCAAAAATCTAAGCAGTTTTTAGAGAGTATCTAGGACATTTCCAAGTAGATCCTAGGAACTATCTGGGAACAATTTAACGAGGTTTAGAAATATGTGGGAAACATGTAACAATAAGAAGTATTTAAAAAGTGTCTATGATAAATCTAAGGAGAGCCTAATAACTACCTAGAAAAAATCTAAGAAGGATCTCTAACGTGTCTAGAAAAAACTAAGTAGATCCTAGGTAGTACCTAGGTAAACTCTAAGAATAACCTAGGAAGTACCTATAAAACGTTTAAGGAGAACTTGGGAAGTACTTAGAAAAAAACTAAGCAGTGCCTAAACAGAGCGAATCTGGAAATTACCTAAAGCAAATCTGAGGAAATATGAAAAAAATATCAAATGAATAAAAAACTAAAAAAGTAAAAGTCATTCTACTAAGAAAAAACTAGTTAAATAATGTGAGTAGGTTACTTCTTCCTCTACACTTATCTTTAACTAAAAGAAGCCTAACTTTCCTGCAATTCCACACACTCCTTGAACACCTACTATTCTTGAATATAGGACGGTTCGATGAAATTGAACCCAAACTTCTCAACTGGTCGAAATATCCAGCAAAAGGAACGAAGTCACCCTGTGGTGACGCATTATCCTGCATCAGAGTTTCCGGAGTCTGCCTCAAGTTCTAGCATAAACCTTCATCTGGATTCCGCTCGGAAAACAATTTCAACGCCGATCCTGCAAGCGAGTGGTGACAACGCGGATACTCGTCGAAATAACAAACGAAGGCAAAACTACCCCGAAGATGAAACGAGAAGAAATTCGACAAAGACGAAGGAGATGCCACTGAAGCAATCGTCCTCGTTCGTTGCCACAAATTCGGAGCTACCCATCATCGACATATCGGCGTTCGATTACGACGCTTATCGTTACAAACTCGTGGAGGCAGCCCTGAGGAAGCAATACGACGACTATCAACCACCTGGCGACGTCGTCCTGAATTCGATTCATCTGAACGACAACGATTCCACGATCGCTGTACGCCTGAACGATCGCTATCATCATAGTCTGTTCGACTTTGTGGAGGAGTATTACGATGCCACTAAAAGGATGAGCAGGAAAGAGACGGAGTACATGCATCCCTTGGATCATTTTCTGGTGAAGGGCACACAGAAACCGGAAACCGTGGAGAGAGAGACGGAAACGAGACGCGTGGAAATGGCTGACGCCGTTGGCCAAGATGAGAGGTCGCCGAGGATCTCATTTTACGATGATGCCGTCAACGCCGGATCAATGTTGAAGAGAGGTAAACTTAAGTGCTCCGAAATTAGCCATGCGTGAGGATAATTCTGGGAACTTTCTATAATTTTGTTATTGTAGGTGTAGAGTATGAGTAAATGTGATTTTGTAATTGTAGGTACAGGGTGTGAGGGTTGTTACTGTGAATGGCTCGTGAAGATAATTCCAACAATTTATTTAAATTTTATAGTTGTAGCTGTAGAATGTAAGAGTGGCTATTTTGAGAAAAGTGTGTCGATTATTTTAAGAATTTATTTTCTATAATTTTGTAATTGTAAATTTAACATGTGGGAATAGCTGCTATAAATTGGGCGTAAGGAATTCTAGGAATTTTCTATGATTGTGGTTGTACGACGTGAAAGTTATTATTGTGAATGAGCTGTGGGGATAATTCTAAGAATTTATTTTCTATAATTTGCATAAATTCTACAGAATACATTCTGAATGAAAGAACATATGAGTATGATGGTGTACTCATGGTAAGGTATTCTAAATTCAAAAGTGACAAAATTTATAGAAAAATTTTATATCATTATTTCACTATTCTACTGTTTTACAATATTACTACACTGGTACACTAACAGCAATGGACGGATTTACTTCGAGACATTTCACGTTTCCAAATTTAGAAATATGGAGGTTTAAAAGAAGTAATTCAGAAATTTCGAAATTTATAAGCATAGAAATTTACAAATTCCGAAACTTAGTAATTCAGAAATTTATAAACATGGAAATTTCAAAATTCTGGAATGTAGAAATTTGAAAATATGAAAGTTTACAAACTTAAAAATTTAGGAATTTAGAAACATGGAAGTTTAGAAATGTTGAAATTTAAAAATTCGGAAGCATGAAAGTTTAAAAATTGCGAAATTTGGAGATTTAACATGTACAATTTGAATATTTTAATACTAAGAAATATTAGGACGTTGAACTTCCCAATTTCCAAATCTTTGAGCACCTAAATTTTTTATTATAAAGATTTATAAATTCATCAATTTAAAAATTGCGTGATTTAGAAATATGTAGGTATCGAACTTCTGAGTTTGGAAACTTGTGTATATTTTCAAATTTTCAATATCTTCAATTTCTACATCTTCGTTCTTCCAATTTTTTGAGATTAAGAATGTGATAATTTGGTAACTTAACAATTTACAAACACGAAAATGTAAGAATATAAAATTTTGCAATTTGTAAATTTTCAAATTTAATAAGATGCGTATCTAGAAATATAGTAATTTTATACTTCCAAATTTATAAATTTTCAAACTTGAAATTATCAAATCCTGAAATTCCGTAATAAAAAAATATTACTTCTCTCGGCTAAAATATTTAAAAATATAAATTGTTTAATTTTCAAATTGAAATTTTTAAACTTAGATACTTAATAATTTGTTAATTTCTAAGTTTGGGAATTTGTAAATAAAGAAATTAAAAATTTTCGAAGCATCATGATTGAAAATTTTTAAATTGAATGATTTGAAAATTTATAAATATTGAAATTTGAAATGTTTAAGTTCTCAATTTTTTAATATCTAAATGTGAAAAGTTGTAAATTTAGAAGGTTTTATACTTTCAAATTTCCACTTCATCAAATTGTGAAATTTAATAATTTGAAAATTTCGAGATTTAAAACTGTAGGAGCAAGAAATTTTTTAATTTCCCGAGTTTACTAATTTGTTAAATTGCAGTGTTAAGAATTTAATAATACACATTTTTATTCTTGAAACATTCGAATTTTTAAGTTTAAAAATTTGGAATGTAGAAAATTGGAAAATCTAAAAATTTGAGAATTTGAGAATTTAAGTACTTGGGAATTTAAAAAATTTGGAAACTGGGGAATTTAGGTATTTGGAAATTTGGGAATTTGGGAATTTGGGAATTGGGAAATTTAGGCATTTATTTATTTCAAAATTTGGCTATTTTGAAATTTGAGAATCTGAGAGTTTGAAAACTTGAAAATTTGGAAATTTGGGAATTTGGGAATTAGAGAATTTGGGAATTTAGGAATTTGGAAATTTAGGCATTTATTTGTTTCAAAATTTGGCTATTTTGACATTTGAGAAATTGAGAGTTTGAGAACTTGAGAATTTGAGAATTTGAGAATTTGGGAATTTGAGAAATTCAGAACTTGAGAATTTCGGAGTTTGGGAATTCGGGAATTTAGGAATTTGGAAATTTAGGCATTTATTTGTTTCAAAATTTGGCTATTTTGACATTTGAGAAATTGAGAGTTTGAGAACTTGAGAATTTGAGAATTTGAGAATTTGAGAATTTGAGAATTTGAGAATTTGAGAATTTGAGAATTTGAGAATTTGAGAATTTGAGAATTTGAGTATTTGAGAATTTGAGAATTTGAGTATTTGAGAATTTGAGAATTTGAGAATTTGAGAATTTGAGAATTTGAGAATTTGAGAATTTGAGAATTTGAGAATTTGAGAATTTGAGAATTTGAGAATTTGAGAATTTGAGAATTTGAGAATTTGAGAATTTGAGAATTTGAGAATTTGAGAATTTGAGAATTTGAGAATTTGAGAATTTGAGAATTTGAGAATTTGAGAATTTGAGAATTTGAGAATTTGAGAATTTGAGAATTTGAGAATTTGAGAATTTGAGAATTTGAGAATTTGAGAATTTGAGAATTTGAGAATTTGAGAATTTGAGAATTTGAGAATTTGAGAATTTGAGAATTTGAGAATTTGAGAATTTGAGAATTTGAGAATTTGAGAATTTGAGAATTTGAGAATTTGAGAATTTGAGAATTTGAGAATTTGTGAATTTGAGAATTTGAGAATTTGTGAATTTGAGAATTTAGGAATTTAGATATTTAGAAATTTGTTATTTACCATTAAACTATTTCGCCAGTCTACAATTTGCAGTATTCTTGTATCAAGAACTGAAAATAAGTTCAGTTGTGGTATTAATGGAATTCAATATTTCGTATCCACTCTAGTCGTGACAGAACATGAGAAGTGACCCTGAAAAATAAATTACTATTACCCAATAATCAATATTTGTCCTCAAATAAGGACCATCGAATCGAAAGCTAATTTCAGCACGATACTTTTTCACAGGGTCGAAACGATATACAGGGTGAAACACCTAAAATGATCACATTATATTATTCTGTTATCGATAAACCGATTTAATTAATTGTTTTTAATAATTGAGGGGAAAATTTTTTATATATTTAGTATGAAATTTTTTAAATCAGGGAAATGTAAAAATTTACGTAAAATTTCATGAAAAATATGTCAAATTTAAAAAATTGGAATTTTAATTTGGTTATAACTTTGATAAATATAAAATTTTAATTAAAGTTTTATGGGACAGAATTTAACTTCTTTATGAATATAGAAATTTAAATCGATTTAAATATTGATTTATTTATTAATTAAAAAAGTAAATATTTAAAAAATTTGTATTTATTAAATTTTAATTAAAGTGTTCTGATTAAAGCTTTTAATATAATTGCAATATATATTATTTAGTTACTTGTTTATACAATTTTTAACATTAACAAAATTCTATTTCTTTCTGTGGTATCTTTTACTATTTTCTAACATGCACTGGAAAAAAGTACTTTCATGATAATTGTTATCAGTGCCAAATAAATGATCATCATGAAAGACCTGTAGACGCATTCTAAAATAATAAAAGATAACAAATGAACACAAAAACTTGACAAATAAATACACCAAACGAAATTTTAATGTAATTATGTCGAACACTTCACTGAACATTATTATTTGAAACTAATTTGTCCATTTTGTCTATTATTATTTGAAAACAATTTGTCTATTTGGTTTATTGTTATTTGACAATTGTTCAGTTGGTCCATTATTACCTGAAAGTAATTTATTCAAATGGTCCATTATTATCTCAAAGTAATTTGTTTGTTTAGACCACTATTATTTGAAAGTAGTTTATGCGTTTGGTTCACTGTTATTTGAAAGTAATTTGTCCATTTGATCGACTGTTATTTGAAAATAGTTTATACATTTGGTCAACTACTACCTGAAAATAATTTTTCCATTTGGTTCACTATTATTTGACAGTAACTCGTTCAACTGATCCATTCCCTGAAAATAATTTGCACGAATGGTCCATCAATAGCAGAGTAATTTAAAACGATGATGTTATATGGTTCACCCAGTATAAGCATCTAACAATAAAACGCGAAGAAGCATCGTTGACCCGGAAAATGTTACGTGCGTACAGTATACTGCACATTGTATACCTCTTCGTGGTATATCGAACGTTATACTCGTATCAAATTACGGTTCGAAGCTGTTCGTCTTTTACGGAAAATATTGTTGGGAATCACCAACGGTTTCATAGTCAGTTTAGATAGCAAGATAAAATAAATTTAGAACCGGGATTCTTCAGCACCCAAAATCCATATAACTTCAATCGATGGCCTCGCACAAACCAACGAGTCTTGACGCGTATTGTAGATTCGATCATGAAGAAGAGCCTAAGATCATCGAATCCGAGGCCATCTAGTGCAGGCGCTGATTCCACATCTTCGAAGAGGTCCACGTTCGCTCGATTCTCTGGGAAGAAAAGCGCGACAAAATTCTCGAGAACAACTTCGAGCACGGATTCAGCCAGCTCGAAGCGAGACTCTCCTTCCAGTTCGCATAAGCAAGAGGGCAGACGCGAAATCTCTTCCGTCGACGGAGGGGAACGAGAATCGATTAATTGCACCACGATCAGCTCGATCGACTCCGAGAGCGTCCGAAGCGAGTCCAGCAAGCTTCGCGACGATCATTCTTGTCATTCCCGCGATTCTTCCGTCACCTCGAAGCATCGCCACGCGGACAAACCTGAAATTCAACCTTGGATAACCGGAAATGCTCGAGTGTCCTTCAACAGGAAGTACGGACAGGGGATGAAGACCTTATCCAAGAACTTGGAAGTTTCCAGGAGAAGTTCGATCATGAAGAGATCAACTACTTCGCAGCACACGGTCCCGATTTCTACCGATCATCCAGTGGCTAGAGTTTCCGCTACGAACGATGTAAGGCCGAAGAGCAATCAGCCAGTCAAATTGGAAGCGATCAAAAGCGAAACGGAAGAATCATCGAAGGTGGATCGGTTTCCGTCGACGAAAATCTTTGACAAAGCTGAATCTACGGGTCGGAAGCCGATCGACAGTTTTGCTGAATCTCCACAACGATTTTCTGAAGAACCTAAGTTAACGAAAGAGGCGGAGAAGGATCATTGTTCGGCCAAGTCCTTGAAAAGTCACTCGGAACGGTCTTCGAAACTATATAAACAACAAAGATCCAGAACAGTTGGTCCTGCGGTGACTAAAGTGAGTCCCAGATTAAAGGACCAGGTGCTTGAAAGCGTCCCTATGGATCCAAACTTGGACAAAATGGCGGCTGAGAGCGGCAGAAACTTCAAGGAGGACGTTAGGCAAAATCGGAGGAAGAAAGTGGACTTAAATTCGAGGAATAAGGAAGAGAAGACAGTCGTTCAGACTCCGGAAGACAATAGTAGAAGTACAGCAGTTAAAAACTTGGGATCTACGACGACAACAAAGGGTTATTCTTCTGGAAAAAAGATGTCCGCCACTTCGAGAAGTTTGCAGCAGAAAACGGCGGAGTTTAAAGAGAGCACCATGTTGAATAACAACGTGAATGTTTCAAGGTCGACGAGAATAAGGTCCAGTAAGTCTCCACCGTGCGATAAGAAGACTCTGAAGAATTCTAGAACTGAAAAAAGCGGAGTTAGGTTAGGTTTGAAAGAATTTGGCCCAGATGGATTGAAGCTGCCTCGTCGCGATTCAAAAGCTGGCATAGCCATGCAAGCTGGTTTGAAAAAGTATATCAAAAAATTGAAACGAGTACTTTCGGATCGCGATGACGCTAATATAGGGCAATTGGCGTCTTTGAGTTTAACGGACGCCATTTTGCCGGACTTAGAGTCCACACTGTCGACTGTCGAGGTTCAGCAAGTTCAGAATTTGCTGAACATGGCGGAGAAAAAGTCTGAATTGTTGCAGAAAGATTTGAGAGTCTCTGAGAGTGTGTTATAGATTTTAAAACATATATGTATCATATTCATATAATATGCACATGTGCTGATTTGTGAAATTTTTTACGGTAATATTACATTCTTTGAGATTGTATGAATTAAGGTAGACCAAAGTCACGAAAGAGTTTGATATCAAAATATCTTTTTGTTTTACAATTATTTTTACGAGGTTTTTATAGAGTTTATTATTATGCAGATATATATTAAATAAAAAATGATTTGTTCATGTTGAGCAAACATGGACGGAGAGTGACAGTTGTTGAAAGTGGTAGGTGCAGGGAAGGATTTATCTCGCAGATTTCAATGACCTTGATATACAATTATACATACAATCTATCTAAATTTAAAATTGCTTATGGAAGCAACTTTTATATCTTGTCATGAATTATATGAAATTTTAATTTTGTTATTTAAATAGACTTTATGAATTAATAACCTAAATTAACAATGATATATTTTAAACTTTTTCAAACATATTAGGTTTCTTTATTATAAACTTCTGTAAGGTACGTAGTACTATTTAATGTCAGGGAAAAAGTTAGCATGGTTTATTAATATATTTATTTTGAGTAAATATATTATGTATATAAACGTATTTTTTATTACACATATATGTATAAATTTGTATGTTTGTAAATTTCAGTATTTGGAAATTTGAAGATTTGGCAATTTTGATATTTGAATATTTAATGTATTGAAAATTTTAGAGTTGGAGAATTTTGGTGCTTTCAAAATTTAAGATTTTAGAATTTAGGGATTTGGAAATATAAAATTCTAGAGTTTAGGGATTTAAAAATGTAAGATTCTAGAATTTAGGAATTTAGAAATTAGAAATTTTAGAATTTATGAATTTAAAAATTTGAAATTCTAGATTTCAAGGATTTAGAAATATAAAAATTTAATAATTTAGGATAGGAATTCCAAATTCTCATTGCACATCGCTAATTTAAAATGTACATCTATATTTTAATCAATAGTTCGGTAAAAAAAATGTCCGAAAATCGTGAATTTAACACTTTATTGCATAATTTTTACAATTAAAAGAAATATATATTTTTATATAACTAATATTAATAAGAACATACCAAAAAAATAAACATTTTCTATTGAAAAGATTTGTTGAACAAAGAAAGTGTATTTCAAATTTGCAGTATTTTGAAGATGTGCGACAGAACAGTAACAGTAAAACACAAGAAATGTATCCAACATTTTGTTTCAGACACTTATTATTCATTTAAGTTTCACAAAATACAAGAATTTGCTAAAAATCTTTAAGTACGTTGTAACTTTTGAGAGCCTTTTCTGGAAACATAAGGTTGGTAGTATTCCTAACCTAACACGTAACATCGAAAGATTGTGGAAATGTTTCAAGGAACGTGTAGAAATACAAATTCTTTTGATTGTATTTTTAAAACTTCATAACAATTTATATTAACAAAAATCGTTGTTCAATAAAGTAACTACTTCAGTATTTTGTATTAAGTTACACGTACTACCAACCTCATACTTCAAAAAAGTCACAAGGGATACAGAGTCGAACAGTTCTTTGTTAAAATTTATGTACAATTTACCGATATAAAATAATTTTTGAAAATACAATGTACTTTATCCTAAGGACGTTAAAAACAAAAGAAAAAGAAACGAATTCAATGTTAGGTTAGGTATATTACCATTTTCATATTTGAATGTTACTCAAAATATACTGTTGAATTCTTTGTTACAATTTATACAAAATATGCCGGCGTAAAATAATTCATAAAGTTACAATGTACTTCTACTAAGCGCATTATTTAAAAAAAAAATCACAAATTCAGTGTTGTAGACTGCTAACTTTATAAATTTGAAGTAGATAATGCAGTGCACTAGCAATCTTGCATGAAAAATTCAATAAAAATAATCGTCGAATAAAAAAGTTATTACAATTTCAAATTGTTTCATGACTTTTGGTCTACTGTGTCCGATTCGCCATTGAGACACCGACAGCGTTCGATAAAGTTAAGGATGAAAGTTCGTCCAAGTTTTGTTGTGAAATTGAGTTTGCAGAGATGCTCCCTTTGATTGTGATTTATTAAATTTCTGTGTCTCTGTTCGTCACGGTAAGCATCATGATCGTAAGATTTAAAATTCTGCGCTGCGAAGTTGGGTTGCAAAGGAAAAGGAGGGGTTGAACAGATAACGCACCTGTTACCGATTTAATTAAGTCACTCGGATAGTCGCCATGTTATATACTGCGATAATATTATCGCGTTATGACTTTGTAGTTCTTTGTGATATATCACGACTTTGAAAGTGAATTTACATTGTTCCTACTTTGTATAAAATAATAACTCTTCTGTATTTATATTGAAGTAAAAAGACTTTTCTACTGAAACACTGGATGTTTATTTATTTCTCAAGTAATATTATAGTTTCCAGTTTATTTACATTGGAATAAAAAGATTTTTGAACTGAAGCACTACATATTTATTTTTTTTTTCAAAGTTGTCGTTTTCTTTGTCAAAGGGTATAGTCGAATAAGGAGGTCAAAAGAGCCTTTGCACCAAATTAATTAATGAATGTATCAGTTAGTAGACTGTTCAAAGAAAATAATTTGTCGAATATCAAGCTGTTACCCTTATTGAAAGGTTAATTACAGGGTGCAATTTAAACTTTATATCTTTCGTTGTACCTTATGGAAAATTTACAAAAAAAAATTAAAGATATTCTGCTCTATGGCATACGTGTTTGTGAATTTTTTTTTAATTTTTAACCGCAAAATGTATTTTTAAAAAGCTCGAGAAGTTTAAAAATATTTTTTTTTAATAGAAGTTACTAAATAACCACATTTATATTTTTGTAGTAATACAAGATTTTTTTGCCAAATTTATGTTATAAATTTTTATTTATATAATATATAAAATAATAACATAGAATTAATAACTTTAACAATGGAATTCGAAAGTATTCACCAAACTCTTCAACTAAACATAAAAAATAACTTCAAATCTAAACGATTGAAATACTCAAATAAAATGATTATATTAAAATTATTTAAAATATTAAAATACTGAAATAAAATGATAATATTAAAATTATTCGAAAGATTAAAATACTCAAGTAAAATGATTATATTAAATTCATGTAATATATGATTTGAAGTAAGATTTCAAACGACGTCATTTAAAACGTGACCAGGATTTCTTCCAAGGTTCGTCCTAAAATTTTCCATCGTTCTTGCCGATCAATTTCCGTCTGTTTCAAGTGCACGACCTGGTTCTCGATCAATTAAGCGTGCGAGACTCGTTAAACGATCCCGACGATTCTTTTAGTGATTTATGCGATCCATGGCGTGGACGGTCACCGTGTCGACGACACTGCTATTAATAATGCATAACGAGAAAGGAGGACGTCGTCGATGGAACGTAAACTATCCTCCCGACGTCGTCGTCGATGTGGTCGTCGCGATTTTACTCCACTTCGTGTACTTGTTACTGGCACACGGTAAGAACAATTTTCCCCGGGATGACGACACCCACTTGCAGAACACGAAGAAAGAACTCGAAGATACTCTGTGTCTCGATACAGTCTGCAATCTTGTTCGAGGTTTACGACACGGTTGTTAACAGTCAGCCTCTCTTCCTCTATGATTTTCTTCGCTCGATTCCCACGGCTTCGAGCTGATCTTCTTCCGAGTACCTCGTAAATTTTATTCTGAACGGACCAGCTGGAAATGAATTATTTACAGTGGTTCCCGAATGTAAGGTACAACGTCTCCTCCGGGTGCCAGGAAGTCATCCCCACCACCGATTTCTTCGAGTCGCTCACGGATTCGTGAAGTTTACTCGAAAAGGGATTGATTTAGTTCAGTTTATTTGTTTCCTTCCGCTACGGAATATGGCGTTCGTGTCTACAGTGTCATTTGCCTAACGAACTTTACCATGTAATTTTGAAGACGGAGAAATACGTTAAAATATATACTGACAAGAGGACCTGGTGACTGATACGCCACGATTTTTATCAAACTTTGCAGAATCTTAGACCTATCTAAAAATGTAATTTTTTGGTGACCACTTTTTACTTTAATAGAAAAACCCTTTATATAAATGCTTATAAATCATAAATGAGGAAAGATATTAGAAAATGTTTGAAACAAAAGTTATACTGTTTCTTTAGATCAACAAATCTATGTAAAAGGTTTTTAGAAAAATGGTTTTATTAAAATTAAGTTGCCTTTACCCTCAATGTTTTTTTTTAATTTTAACATTTTGTTGTTGTGAATGAAAGCGTTTGTTCTTTACAAAATCTGTAACGTATTGCAGCATAGTAATTATTGCAGATATTCTATATAAAAATGGCAGTATATGTTTTGGGTACTTTTTGCGTTGGGGAGAAATTTCATTATTTATCATGCAGTGAGTACATTGACTAAATTATTTTCAATCGTGACTATAGCATATTATATCTCAAGCATGATGTTTATCAATGTAAGAACATGAAAATGTATAATTTTAGGAATTTTTAGATATAGGATATGAAGATTTGGAAATTTACAAATTTGTAAATCTTGGGATTGTGAAGTTGGAAATTTAGAGATTTTTCTATTTTTATAAATAAACAATTTTTCAGTTCAGATTATAAATGATTTGACAGTTCAGTTAGATAGCAATTTGGAAATTTTTGTAATCGATAATTAACGAATTTTTAATTTAGGCAATTTGGGGTTATAGCGATTTGTAAATTTATAGTTTATAATTGCGTGAATTTAGAGATTTGCAAATATGGCAATTCATAAATTTAGAAATTTAAAAGTTTGATAATTTGAACGTTAGGAAGTTTGCGTGTCTTAAAATTTGGAATTTTAATTTAGGTAATTTGGAATTATTTTAATTCGTAAATTTGTAATTTTCTAAATTCATAAATTTGTAAATTTGTGAATTTGCAAGTTTGAAAATTTAAAGATTTTGAAGTGTCAGAATTTGTAAATTTAGAAATTTGAAAACTTGGTACTTTGAACATTAGGAAGTTTCGAAATTTTTAAATTGGAAATTTTGAAATATTTGAAGTGAGAAATTTGAAAATTAAAAAATTTTCTAAGTTTACAATTTGATTATTTCGAGACTTGGACATTTTTTAAACTAAAATTGACTAAATTTTTGAATGTAGGTCATTTAGGGATTTGGTGATTTAAAAATTTATAAACTTGGAAATGTAACGACTCGAGAATGTGAGAATTTATTAATTTACAATCTCAAATATTTGAAAATTCGACAATTTAGAGAAGTTTGTTAATTTTGCAATTGGAGTTTCATAAATATTTAAATGCAGAAATTTGTAAAATGAAAGTGCAAAAGTTTGATGAGTTGGAAATTGGAAAATCTTTTTAATCCAAAAAACGAAAGATTACATAACTTGTGTGTTTAAGAATAAAAAAGCTTCTGAAATAAAAAATAACGAAATTTTTAATCTTATGTCATTTGTAGTTCTGGTGATTCAAAAACTTAAAAATGTTAAAATTTGGTCATTTTTATATTTAGAATTTCACAAATGTCTAAATTCAGATTTTACAATTTTGAAGATTTAAAAATTAAGAAATATGAGTATTTGCAAATTTTTAAATCCACAAATTTGAAAATATAGGGATTTATAAATTCATATATTTAATAATTTGAGGTCTACAAATTTGACCTCCTAAAATCAGAGGAAAATGGAGTAAGTACTTCTCCCACTACACTCGTTCCTCCACAAAGCAACATGTAATTTAACATGACGCTGCAGGACGGTTAACTCTACAACGCGAGGCCAAATAATACTAAGTTATATAACTCGCGGTGATATAACGTGAAGCTACACAATACGTAACTATTTAATTCATAACTTCACAACACCAGTTTATAATACAACATCTATTCGCTGCGATAAGAGCAAAACTCGATTACAACTTTCCACTCGGTTACACGGCTAAATATACTTCTAACAATTTATTATTTATCCAAAAGGTACCGAAAATTAATTATACTCATACAAAATTGTTCAATAGACGATTTTATACAGTAACCTCTGCCGACATTATTCAGCGACGATTAAACGACGCGAGGAACTTTAATTGTTTGGAGTCTTAATATGTGCCGATACATTTTATGGATCAGTAGCTGAGATGTTACGGTGTTCCATATTAGGTGCAATTAACCTACTCAGATTCATACTTCTGCTAAAGCTAGAATAAAACTGTGAAGTCTCCGGCGAGCGATTATGGTCCAATGGACAATTTAAAAAGTCATAAATGATGCTGACATATGTTCAGTTTTTAGCAAATTACGATGGAACATTTTGTAGATGGACAAGATAGTACTATAGGTAAACGGAAACTTCTGTGTATGTGCGTCGCAGCGTCGGCAATATTTAGTGACGATTAAACGATGCTAAGTGGACTGTAGCTTGAATAATTTTATAACACTGATATGTGCTTCCTACTTGTTTTTAACGATGTTCCAAACTGAATGACTGCGTGTCTATATGTATCCGATGTTGTTCCGAAGTAAACAACCTCGTGTCTGTGTATCGTGTGTTGTCTCGAAGTGATCAATCTCGTGTCTGTTTCGTGTATATCTGTTCGATTGCCAATTTCACAAGATGAAGGCTCGATGTGGACATACAATTTTTACGAATAAAGCGGAGGGAAACAGTTCTTAATTATTATTGGATACACAAATTCGAGTGGAAATGGGAATTCAAGTGACGTACACGATGGGTCTGGTTATTCTCCAAAAAGTGACCGCAGCAAGTAATAAAACCAAGCAATACCTCGACATAAATAGGAAACTGCAAATAAAGGACTCTATTATTAAGATTAAGGGTTCTGGCAACCAGATTTGAATACTAATAAACTAAACATACTCGATAGGATGTAACGACTCCTTGGATGTTATTGATGCTACGGGAACCTATTGATTTGAACCTGTACAAAGTGTCCGGAGAAACTGAAAACAGTATATTATTGTATCGACAGGAACTTGGACCGAGGTCTGACTCTCTCGCTGTGGTATTGTGTTCTAAAACCTAACAATCTGTTGTTAGGACCCTCAATGACGTTTATTGCCACGTCGAAACTGTTCCTCTGCTGTGACAAGAAATTCAGCAAGCCCTAATCGTGATTTGTTTAGCAAAATTAATCGCTTGAACAGGCATCAGCTAACAACAACTCAAAGTTCTAAGTAGTTTACATCACGTCGTAGTTAATATTAATCCGTGCTCGTTCGATAATTTCCGTCAGTGCGGTAAGGAGAATTGGTAATCGATAAAAAGGGAGCGGTTGCACGCTCAACGGTCAAAATTACACTGTCGAGAGGTACGACAAGAAATCTCGTGACGCGAATATCGTTAATGGCTTTGCCGGTCTGAAACGGAATTGCGCACTGTATCCGGTCGCAGGAATATAAATCAGCTGTTTCATGTCTTCCGAGCGTGGCTGCGATTATTAATCAACGTCATTTGAATCTCGCGCCACTAGAGCCGCACTCCTAATAGTCATCGGTCAGCTGTATCAATTACGCTGAGAACTAATTCGTATCCTAGTGGGAATCACGGTTATCGATTTCCTATGACGGGTAATTTGTCGATGACTTTTATTGGAAAGGAAACGATGGTCATCATCATTGTCGTTGTCGTGATCGGTTCGATCTTTCAAACATTCGATCGAGTGAGTTATCAAATTGGTAGATGAATTGTTGTAGATTATATTTATTTGTTATTAGATAAACTGCAGTTTCATGATGGATTATTTAATAAAAATAAAAGCTATACAAGTTTTTATCTTTACTGAAATAATAATAAAGCGATTGATTTTTTTATTTGTTTTTAACGTAGATTATCGAATTATTTTATAACGTTGAAAAGTTCATGCAATTTGTATAACTATCAATTGCAGTAATTTTATATTTAATGAGTGAGGTATTTAAATTTAATCAATCAATAACGTACTTATATTTATTTAATGGTTAACCTATTTGCATTTGTTCAATCGTTCAATCATTTAAATTCACTTAATCAATATAATTTATTTCGTTTTGGTAATTAATAATTCAATTTATTTGATTAAATTATATTTAATGTTAATACAATTCTAGTTTATAGTTTTTTTAAATTTACAGAGTTATTTATATTAATAAAATAAATGATTTTAAATAATAAATATACCATCAATTATTATCTCATTTATTTGTATATTCGTTAATTAATCATTCACAACGTAATTTATCGTTTATTCGCACGATCCTCGCAAACAAAAAGGAAGAAAAATTTAAAAAGGAAAAATAAATTCGTCTTGAAAGAAAAAGAAACGGAAAACGTTAAAATTAACACATTTACAATATTAACTGATAATTTTGCTTTAATTTCCTTATTTTATTCTCCTCAATCTTTTTTTCTCGAAGTCGGTTTTATTCCTTTTTCTTTGAAAATATAATTTTTCAATTTTCCCTTTAATTTGGTACTTTAATCATTCATTGATTCTATTATAACATTACTAATTTATTACAAAAATGTAAATTTATGTCGAAGAAATAAACTATAATAAACTGTATTTTGGAGTAGCAATATAACACTTACTAGTAGTATTTTATAACGTATTATTTATCTACTAATACTATTTTTGCAATGTAACACTTATCTATTAATTTGTAATGTTTTGAATTACTATAATTCAGAAAAAATTGAGTTTTAAAAATTACTTGAGCCTGACTACCCCACAAAAAATGAATTATAAATTTCACAAATCTACTTTATCTTCTTTAAAATAAATTAAATGTTAAATTTTATTTTTATTTCATATGACACTCATGTAATTATGATGTAAATTTTTCGTAAGTTTTATGTAAGTTTTACTATTCATGGTTGACAAGAATAAAAGCAATACTATTTTTCATTTTATATGCAGAGAGAATCAATAGCTATGTCTACCATGAATATTTTAAGTATTTCCAACAGTGTAGGATGTTGTACATAAAAATATTAAGGGAAATATACTACAATGTAAATAATTTTTGCGTAAATGGTGGTACAGAGGAAATATGAAGGTCAACTTTGTTTTTTCAAATGGAACAGCGTATTTTCATTACTTCAATCGATACTACGGAATGTTTTACGTATAAAGTATTAAGGTGTAAAGTAAAAAAGTTAATAACTGGAGAGATATTTTATACGACGGTCCGAAATATCTCGCGAACCTTTTATTCATTTAAATTGCATTCTAACATTTTTTACATGGGATATTTCGAACAATCGATTTCTATAAAAAATATGAAATTCCGCTAAAAAAGAAAGAATTCAATTAATTTTTCAGAATACGGAAATATATATTTTCTTTTTTACAGAAAAAAGTCCTCTTTTTTGCAGAAAAGAAATGTTAGAATGCAATTCAAATAAATAGAAATTCATGAAAAATTTAAAAATTATACAGAATATTACACTTAAATGTAAAATAACTGAGGAACTATTGCTTCTTCTTACTTTAGGCCTGAATTTTTAGGGAAAATATTCTGAACGATTGATTGATGTCAGAAAAAGTATTCAATTGCTCAAAACAAATTAATTTACACATCATCCAATGTTTTCGTCAAAACAAAAATTTGTACTGCACTAATATCTCTTTCGATATCATATATCTTTTGTATACAACAATTTTTTATTATATATCATTACAATTAACAGAAATATTATATGTGGACATAGTTATTGCACCGACTAACACACATCCACTCATTGTTAAATTGACAAAAAATTAGTCGAAGTCATTCTTGCTATAAACAAATGTTCTTACAAATATTTCAATGAATTCTCGAATCAATTTTTTTGCGGAAATTAAGCATTATTTAAGAAAATTTTATATTCTTGACTTATTTTTTGATGTAGAATCGTTACCTCTCCCCTAAATATTCAAACGATGAGACAATACGCATATAAACATAAATTTAAAAATCGTGTTACTATAAATTCTATATAAAGTTAGAAAATACATTATAGAAATCAACACACTTATAAGAATTTTCTATATTTTAACAGAATTATGTGAAACGCCCTGTATAAGTACACAAATCAAAAACTAAAATACTTATTGATTATACATGAAAATTTTTGAACGAATGAACTACGGTCGAAAAAATTAATATAATTTAAAATAAGATGATTTTTGGATTATACAGTTCTCGATGAACAAATAAATAAATAAAATTCCAAACTGGTTAAATAATTATCGCAAGCTTGGGAATGTTTATTGTATTACTAGGATACTCGTGTGCGGTGAGTATAGTAGTGGTATTGATATTTTCTATGACTCTCACTATTCTCCCAAGCGGAAATTACGTTCTGTTATGTTATCATCAATGTATTTCAGTACTTCGTTAAGCGAAGATTATGCATTCTGTTATTGTAGTTTTCATACTACAAAGGAGCTTATCCTGTTAAGTATGCATAAGAGTAATAATAACAATAACAACTGTAATATCAAAACCTCAAACTCCAATAAGAGGAATAACGATAACAAAGATAAATGGATGCTGTTGACCTAGTGGATAATACAACATTATTTTCCGTCTGCCATTCAAATATATAAAATGCGTGGCCAACGTATTATACTTATAAAAAAATTCGTAATTGTTGAATTTTTATTTCAATTAAATTAGCAGAAATAAATGTATGTATTGAAAAGTCGATAATCGAGTTCGTGCGTTAATCGATTACTTGTGAGATACCGTTCGATTTTTATCAGACCTTTGTGTGTTAGAAAATCTATATACTTCTTCGTTATTGTTTTCCTGTTAATAATTTTTACACGTATAAAAATATACTGGGTTATTTAGATGTTCATAAATGAAGTTTAATTAACATATTTTAAAGAGGTCCTTCCAAGTCGTTTTTCTTAAATAATAAATTCATTTAGTCTTTTTAAAGTTACTGTGTTTTTGTTTTATTTTAAATATTATAATCTCCCCATATTCCATCAGTAATTTTTTAAGTTCCGTAATTTTGGAATTTTCAAATATTGAAGTTCTTAGATTGTCAAATTTTTAAATATTCAAATTTGCAGAATTTCGAATCCCTAAATTGCTAAACTTTCAATATTCCTAAACACCTAATTAGTAATTATGTAGATGATTGACGACTTCACCGATTTCGATGACCTTGAAATATGTTGTCAAAGTTATTATTCTGTACAACTCTTCTT
>CM072787.1:18177368-18445389 GCA_036983795.1 Megachile lagopoda
TATGTTACTCGGCCTTAGTTTCCAAGATATACGTAAAAATATATTACAGTTTGTATTTTAGGGTGGACCCCTGGACCCTCGCCCCAAAAAATGTAGACCAGTCGTATCTATACATTTGCAGAACTTGAGACTAAACTCATTCAACAGGACTCGTGGAGATGTTTCAGAATACAATATTGTCCTATTTTAGGGGCGGTGGAACACGAAATTGTACCCGACCTTTGATTTGTTATATCTTCTAAACAAAAACCGTGCAACGGTAACGTGTATAAGGAAAAGTTGTTCAGAATAGTGACCTTGACAACATATTTCAAGGACAACAAAATCAGTGAAGTCATCTATCATCAGGGTCAGCAAAATTACCACCTAATTCTCTAAATTCCTGAATTTCTATATTACTAAATTTTCTAGTGTTCAAATTTCCAAATTTTGATATATTGACATTCTTCATTTTTCAAATTCTACAATCTCTCCAATTTCCAAACTTCAAAACCTCAAAATTCCTAAATTTCTGTATTTCTAAATATTCTAATTTTCCTATTTTCAGATTGTTAGTTCTCTACATTTTTGGATTTCTAAATTATTGAGCACAAATCCTACAATTTTCATAATTTCATATCCCGAAATGCTAAAGACCTCAAATATCTATGTCTCCAAATTTGTAGGTTTTCAAGTTCCTAGATATTCAAATTCGCAGACCTCTAAATTTTCGTATTTCCGTATTCCTCGATCCCCAAGTTCCTAAGTTTCCTATATTTTCAAATTCCTAGTCCTCTCTAGATCCCAACTCCCAACGTCCCCAAATTCCTAGATTATCAAATTTCTAGATCTTTAAATTCCTAAATTGGGATAACCCTGACTTTGTCATATCCCTATATCCTCAAGTTTATAAGTTTCTTATATCCTCAAATTCCTAAATCCCCAAATCCCCAAATCCCTAGATCCCAACTCCCAACGTCCCCAAATTCCTAGATTATCAAATTTCTAGATCTTTAAATTCCTAAATTGGGATAACCCTGACTTTGTCATATCCCTATACCCCAAATTCCTCAGTTTCCTATATCCTCAAATTCCTAAATACCTAAATCCCCAAATCCCCAAATCCCTAGATCCCAAGGTTCCTAAATTCCAAAATTCTAAAATTTCTAGATCTTTAAATTTCTAAATTGCCACGTCCCTTAATCCCCAAATTCCAAGGTCCTTAAATTTCTAGGCTTCAAAAACCCTAAATTTCTAAATTAAAATGCCATGTCCTTAAATTTCCATATCCATAGATTCTCAAAACACATGGTCCTCAAATTTTCAAAGCCTCAAAAATACTGAAAAATCGACGAGTAGAGGATTGTCACATTTTCAGGAAAGGCAGATTTACTCCTAACTGTACATACACAGAATTTCGTAAAAGATTATGCACTTTAATCCTTGACTTATAACATCGAGTCAGACTTGCGACACATATTACAGTTCAAATGTGACAAACCTAAATCATATTTGCACAACGATTGAAATTTTGAGTTCAATACTAATTGTAATTTGTACAACTAAAGGTTGCTAAATTCAAAATATACATAACATTTCAACTTTCAATATTTGTCTTAACATTGTAGTTATAATTAGTTAGCTTCGGCTCACGCACCTGCCGAAGAAATGATAGGTTAAGGGGGGCAATACCTTTAGATAGATGAAAATAAGCTGATATTTGTGAATTTTTTGCATAGGATATCTTTGTCTTGTACTTTCGAAATTTCAGGTATAATTCATTATAACTATTGCCTATTACAACATATTTTCTTTTTTTTAAATATTAAAAAATGGCGGAATTATGATAGTCTTTCCTGGGAGTGTTTCGGCGAGTCTCGTGAAACGGCGTGACTTCTAGCTTTAGTTACATTGGTCTGAAACAAGTTTGCAAACGATGTTTCAATTATTAACATTCACAGTTAGTAGATGAACCTAAGAAATGTGAAAAATATGGAAAATTGAAGAGATGGCGCGCTTTTAAAGAAAAACTTTGAATTTTGCTGAAAATTTTCGCAATATTATGCAATAAAAAAGGACTTTAATGTTAAATTTATTTCGTACATTTATGTTCATATGATAGATAGTATTGTCGTGGATATGTGCAAAAAATTTGAGTGCGATTGATAAACTAGTTTTTGAGTTATCAGTCACGCCAATTTTAAAAATGTAGTTTTGAGAAAAATGCGTATAAAGTTTCGGTAAGTAAAACCTGAATAATTTCAATGATTTACCAACTAATCTGCGATTCCTGCGCCATATAATAATCTTTCGGCTTACTCGTAAAGTTGATTTTTCTCCATAAGCTCATTCTCCGTAAAAATACAAAATTTCAATCACAGCAATGGCATGATAATAACAAATCTGCTACATAGCCCTCCGCACCAAGCGCGTGAGTATCTGCGGCGCGATACCAGACATGAGTCACGATAATCGGCCATAACATCAAAAGGGCTCCGTATTACACTTTAAAATTTTGAAACTATATTTTTGAGATGTTGCACTAACATTTTAGAGAAAAAAAAAATTTTGCAATTTTTTAAGATTCTAAAGGTATTGCCCCTCTTAAGGGATGATATAAATGATAGGTTAATTACATTACTATTATACATTTTTCTCTAGTTTCTAGTAGAATAATTGCAAACGAACAGATTAAATAATTTACTCTAAAGTTTTGTCATATTCTGACCATGATTGAATACCTGTTGACAAATTTTTACAAACTGACATGTTCCCTGTAGGTTGAATCGAAAATATCAAAATTGTATCTCACCCACAAATGTCATTATTTAATTGGTCAATCGTTCTTATTTATAGTATTACAAACTAAATAACGTTAATACATTTTCAGATACTTTGTTATTCCAAATTACTGATAGTATTCTGAATTTACTACACTTCCTTTACCTTTTACTTGTAATTATTTATAGACTTGCTAACAAAAACTCTACAATTTACGGGTAAAAATATTTCAAACAAAAGTCATCGAACAAATGAAATAGAGATCGTATGTAACGATAATAGACATAGAAATTTCTTCCAATGGATTGTGTAATTTATTAACGTATACGAGCGTAAATCATCGAACGCGAAATTCTTAGTTTTCGCTAGCGTTTCACTTTATTTACGAACCACGCGAACGCACGTCACAAATTAATAAAAAAGGAGAAAGAGGATTGAAACACTCGTGGCCATATCTCGAGAGAATAAATCAGTGCTATCAAGAATTTTAACCGTTTGAATTACGGATGCCAACGTTTAATCGGGTAGCGATCGATGTCCCATGATTTACGTTCAGAAAAAAAGCGAGTCATGAAACATTCACATATCTCTTCATCTGTGTTTCCGTGTTCTACCGTGACTCAACACTGATTTTTAATAAATGTTGCTATACTCTGTGTTCGTGACAGGATTGTTAATAAATTGCTGTTTGTTCGGTATTGAAAAAGAATATTGACGTTCAGGAGCAATTAATTCAGGATCATTTCTTCTTAATTTATTTATTTAATGTCTGTTTGTTTCATTTAACAGAAAATAAGTCTTTATTATATACAAAAATCATCGAGTCCAATTTTTCTTCGACGTTCAAGGTTTGAATCAAGGGGATGCTTTTTAAATTTGACTTAATTGGAAGTTTGATAGGGTTTATAGCTGCGTGACAAATATTTCATCTTTAACATTGTGGAAGGTCTCCTAAAGCTATAAAGACGCGATTTTTCCATTGTGACAATTTTAAAATGACGCTTCAGTTTGTAAAACATGTATTGTGAATTATCTTACTTCACTGCTTACTGTCTGTAATTTCAGTTTGCTAGACAGTAGCAAACACACACTGATACGTTGTCACATATAACATTTTATGTTACAATACATTTTACGTTACAATATATTTCGTGGTACAGTTTATTTTACGTTACAACATTTTGTGTTACAATTCATTTTACGTTGCAACAAATTATAAGTTACAATACATTCTACAGTACATTATATTACACGTTATAATATATTCTACGTTCAAATTTATTTCACATTACAATATGTTATATGTTTTAATACATTCTATGTTACCATCCATTTTACGTTACAATTTATTTTACATCACATCATATCTTTTTGCTACAACTAATTTTACATTATAGTACGTTATGTGTTATAGTTTACTTCACGTTACAAACATTGCATGTTACACGTACTTGGTAATTTATATTTGTAACAATCTTTTGCTTGTAGTCTAGTCTAATGATATATTATACATTTCCAATTAGTTTAATTTTCTTAAGTAGATTAATAACTATTGAGGAGTTACTTTTAAGTTGAGTAATTAATTGAATTATCCTATTATTCTTTTTACATATTTCTTGTGATTTACATGGTCTGTCCGGAAAGTAATGCAATTAGGTACGTAAAAAAAAAATGTATTTATGTTATTGATATAAAACTTTAAAATTCTTCAAAGTACTTCCCTTGGGCTTCAACACACTTTTGCCAGCGACTTTTCCATGCACGGTCCGCATCCTGGAAGGCGTTAATGAGGACCTCGTTTAATGCCTTCGTCACGGCGGTTTGAATCGCTTCTATGGTTCCAAAATGAAGTCCTTTAAGGGCAGACTTGATCTTCGGGAACAGAAAAAAATTTGCTGGAACCATGTCAGGACTGTAAGGGGGCTGTGGTAATGTTATCAAGCTGTGCTTGGCTAGAAATTCTTGAACGCGCAGAACGGTATTGCTGGGAGCGTTGTCGTGGTGCAGCTGCCACGTAGCGTACTGACGATCTCTTTTCGAGTACAACGTTGTGCACAGTTGTTTTCGATATGTTGAGAGTCTCTGCGATCATTCGAACAATCAGTCGTCGATCACTCTTAAGAAGTTCATGGACACGGGAAACATTTTCGTCAATAGTGGTACTTGTCGGCCGTCCAGAGCAGAAGTCATCCTCCACGTTTTCCCGACCGATTTTGAACAACTTTAACAATCTGGAAACTTGAGAATAGGAAAGAGCAGAGTCCCCGTATGCCGCCTTAATCATTTGGTTCGTTTCGGCGAGGCTTTTATTCAGCTTAGCGCAGAATTTAATCGCATAACGTTGTTCGATATTTTTCGTCGTGACACGGGCACAAATAATAGGTTGACGTTTACTACGATTCTGACGATTTCGGAGCGCGGATCTGGTTGAGGTTGCAAAGATATGAAGATAAATTGCATTACTTTCCGGACAGACCATGTATATAAATGTAATGTCATTTACATAAAATATTAAATATAAATGTTTAATTATAATTGGACATTCCTGTAAAATATACTTACTGTATAGTACTGTAATTCAAGATCGATAATTTCAATCGACTGTAAAACCTTAATATCGAATTAGATTTTGGATAGCAAGCTGCTGTGATGGTTTCTGTAACGTTTTTATTAAGAATGAAAGGACTGTAATAAATAATAAAAATTAGTATTCAATCTCTGGGAAATTTAGATATTAAAAGAAATCAATAGTATTAAAAATTGTAGTAATTATATTGCATTAACAAAACAAGTAAATGTGATAATTGTAATTAACTTATATAACTAATATAAATAATATATAACACATATAATTAATATAATTAATGTCCTTCTTAATTTTTTAAATTAGTGACACGAAAACTTTTTAGTTAGGATTTAAGAGAAATACAAATTTCAAAAGTACGGAATTTTTATAAATCCAATTATTGTCATAATATTGTGACACATTAAGAAGTAGAGTAAAGTATCAGAAATTCATATTACAGTAAATGATAACAAAGTATAAATTCATAGTATCGGTATAATTACTAATTAATCATTTTTAATTAAAATACAAACGCAATAAAGATCTCGTACATACAGGATCTGAATAAACTCATCATTCCATAAATAAACTAAATTTCCATAAATAAATTTATTCTGGTGACGTATAAAGAGCAATAATGACATATCAATTAACTATAAATTAACGTTATCAATTAACAACCAATTATCAAATCGATAGTTACAATTTGATGAAATTCTAATTCTAATTCAACAAAAATTATAATTTTATTGAACACATTAAATAATATATAATAATACAATAATTAGAGTACCAAATTACAAATGATTTATTGTAACGTATCAAGTAATTTGTATTGACCTTGTTACAGTAATACATTAAGAATCGTGTATAGTAGCGTATTAAATAATATTTATTAACCTTACAATTGTAGAACTACATTAAAAAGTACATATAGCAGCAAATCAAATAATATTTATTAACCTTATAATTATGGTATCGTGTTACAAATGATTTGACATATCAAATTGCAGCAACATTACATGTAATCGTTACTATCGTTATACTAATCGAAATCTCGCAAAGACATTCAGAAGCTTAATGATTTGTAGCATGATTTATCATGTCGTACACCGTGTGACAGTGTTATTCAATCCACTGTGTGACACGCATTAAATCATCTAGGAAAGTATTTCAGTAACTTGTTTCGTGATGATAAATGTGACATTCCATTCTACTCGTTTACAGTCATGACACACACACGCGATCTGCTTAAACGAATACTTTAATGTCTATCGATAGAGTTTGATGAAACAATATCCACTTCCTACTAATGTATCAATTGACCATAGAGATCATTCATCGCCACGACAGGTTATCTATCGATCGATAAAACAATCGATCTTTTAAAAATATTTAGAAATAAATATCGTCTACAATTAAAATTGACGAATTGGTTTTATTTTTTTATATATGAAAATGTGAATTAAGAATTTTACGATTTGAAAGTTTAATATTGTTAATAATTTATTTTGGAATTATTTATATGTTGGAAACAGCGCTAATAGTAATAATGAATTTAAGTTGATTGAATATAAATGAATTCTTCGAATCTTATGATTTTGAAATTGTTAAATTAGCGATGTAGGTTGAATGATTAATGTTAGTTAATTTTGACATCATGTAATAAATGATTAATTGCATCGCAGGATGTAACGTGAACTTCCTTCGTGGGGAAGAGTTTCAGACGACTTACTTCATATTTTAGAAGATTAAATATTTAAACATGAAAGTTTTCAATACTTCAAACTATCGAACTGTCCAATTTCTGAACGTCTATTTTTCAAATTTCCAAATTCTAAAATTCTAAAATCTCATAAATTTTGAAATTCTCGCATTTTGAAATTCTTAAATACACAAATTGCATAAATTTCACAAATTTCATAAATTCCATAAATTCCATAAATTCCACAAATTTTACCAATTTCACCAATTGCACTAATTCTACCAATTCTACAAATTCCACAAATTCTACCAATTCTACCAATTCTACCAATTCTACCAATTCTACCAATTCTACCAATTCTACCAATTCTACCAATTCTACCAATTCTACCAATTCTACCAATTCTACCAATTCTACCAATTCTACCAATTCTACCAATTCTACCAATTCTACTAATTCTACCAATTCTACTAATTGTACACATTCTACCAATTCTACTATTCTCAAATTTTCTAATCCCACAAATTCTTGAATACCCAAATCTTTGTACTCCTAAATTTTCAAATTCCAAAATATTCGAAACTTTGATATTTGCAAATTTTTAAATTTCCCAACTTCCCATATATCTCAAGTTTCCCAAGTTCTCATATATCTCAAATTTTCAAGTCTTTAACTCTTCAGTTTGCAAATCCCCAAATTTTTAGATGTAGTAAATCCTCAAATCCTTAAATAAAAAAAATATTGTCAAAAATTTTCGAATCGCCAAATCCCCAAATCAAATTATCAAGTTCCTATATTCCTAACTGTCTCAATCTTTGTAAACTCCCCAGATTCCTAAATAACTGTATTTCCAGATTCTCAAAATGACTTTCCCAAACTTCCTAAATTTCCATAATCCAAAAAATCGACATTTTCAGGTTCGTACATTCTGAAATTTCCCATATTTCCCTAGTTTTTATATCTCCAGAATTTGAAATCTGTTAAATACTATATTCGATAGGACGTAAATTTGAAAATTTTCCAAACATTAATAACATGACTGGAAAGATCCCTTTCTCCTAACTCGTTCGTTTCTATAGGAAAACCTATTGTACGAGTGTAAAATGGAATTAAGTTAAATCTACACAAACTTGAATCGATCTACACTTACCTTAGTGTTCTGGTGCTAGAGGTCATATAACGCTGAACTTTATAACGCTGAACTTTATAACGCTGTATTACACAGTGCGTTGGCCATTATGTTTCGAATTTCTGCAATGCAAGATTATAACGCTGTGCTATACAACACTGAACTATACAATGCATAATGATACAACGTAAGATTTATACAGTGCTTGAAAATATAACATGAGACTGTACAAAGTGAGCCTATTCAATACGCTGTAATTTAATAAAATTTTAATAAAACCACCTTCATATTTAATTGTTACGAACGTATTAGGGACCCAGGTTTATGACATGATCGCCGGTCCGTGGCTGGAACCAGGGTTTAAATCGAGCCGTAGGTCAGAGTGTTGTAAGCCACGTGGCAGGCATTAAGGGGTAACACCACTCTAGGATTTTCAAAAAGTCGATTTTTTTTTTGCTTAAACGATGCTTTAGGATCATAGAAACAGAATGCCATTTGATTTATAGTGAAAAACAAATTTTAAACGAATCAATTATCAATTTTGCCGCAGCTTCTCAGAGCGCGCACTGAGTACTTACGCGGCGTGCTGCGATTCATGGCTTTTGTATTACTTTTACCATTTAAAATAATAAGTACATCTGTTACCTACAAAACAAACGGTTGTAGACGAAGGTAGAGGAGGAGGCAAACATCGACCTGGATCGCCAAATGTATGGTGCAGGAATCGCAGATTAGAGGTAAACAAGGAATTGAAGGATAAAAATGTTCATAAAACTTTAAACGCGTTTTTCTCGAAATCACTTTTCTCATACTGGGAGGACGGATTTCTCGGTGACTATTGTATGGATCGAATTGATATTTTTACAGTTGCTTCAGAACAATATCCTCCATGGTAGTACGTAGCCGTTTTTTGATTGAATGTAAACTTTTTTTTTTATAAACAATTCAATGCACATTTTTCATGCAAAAAGTCGATTCGTTTCTTAAAACATGCATAACTTCTACAAAAATTGATTAAACAAAACCCCCCTACGTACTACCAAGGCCAATTGTATATAGATTATAAATTTTTTTTATTTTTTATTCCAAGTCTCACACATGGCGAGAAATCCGTCCTCCCATGGCGGTGTTTCTACAAAGGCTGTTTCCACCGATGGGCTCTGTGGCCCCCATTTTGTACGAAAATGACAAAACAAAAATTATTTTTCGTACTTCAATATGTGCTAAATAAACCCTCTGAAAAGAAACTCTTTTCCGCTTGTCATACTTCCAAAATAAATTGTCAAATTTAGGTCTCTTTTTCTGGCTCTAGAGTGGTGTTACCCCTTAATATTAACAAACTATGTAGATATTACCGTTGCTTGCTACATGACAAAAAGTAAAGAAAATTTTCAAGTCCACCTTGTTGCTCAAATTATTAGAAAGTCTGGAAGGGGAGCCTATGGGGGTTCACTTCTGTTGATTTAGGTTTTTGGCGATCAGATTTTCAGCAGCCACAGAGGCTAAGTGTTCCGACCGTTGTACACAGAGTTTTTTTCGGAAAGTCCCTTAATAGTTCACGCATCTAATAAATTAATACAGTCCACTCATATAAAATATCATCGATCCTTCTTTCTATCAAAATTATCACCAGCGAGTATTCGGGTGCGAACAACAATTTTGTTCAACTCTCTTTCGCTCGTTGTGGCGTTCTTCGCTCTCTAGACTTCTCATTACCCACCTTTCGGTATCTTTAGCAATTTTTTGGAGGTTTTGGTCGATTTTAAGAAAGTTTGATGCTGAGACAAAAGATCGTATCTGGCACGGTTTGACCTGTACATTTGTATATGTGAGTGAGTGGTCGGGATAGGGCTATATAGTACAGGACTAGCATAAACGATTAATTCGTTTTGAAAAGACTATATCTTCAAAAGTATTACACGTACACAGATGAAAGGCATATGAAAAGAACCACAAACTCACCAAGTCTATACCTCGCTACAAATGTTTTATATGTGCCCTTTGGCGACACGACACACGTTCAGACAATAATTGAACTCATTCCATACATTTTGCAGCATAGTCCTGTCAATTGTCTGCACTGCAATACTGATGTGTTCTTTGAGTTCTATAACGTACCTCCACAGGAAGTCGCAGAGAGTTAAATCAAGGGATCTGGGAGGCCAGGAGAACAAAGTTAGGTTCTAGGGGGACAATGCATCAGTGCTGCAGTGCAGGCAATTGACAGGACTATGCTACAAAATGTATGGAACGAGCTCAATTATTAGCTGGACGTGTCAGTAAAGAGACACATATTGAACATTTGTAGAGGGGTATAAACTTAGTGGGTCTATGGGTCTTTTCATACATGTATGTTTCATGTGTGTACGTGTAATACTTTTGAAGATATAGCCTTTTCAAAACGAATTAATCATTCATGCTAGCCCTGTATTCTGAAAAGACTATTTGAATGTTTAATGAAACTACACAACGCGAGGTGATATAATACGAGTCTGTAAAGCGAGTCTATTCAACACGTTGTGATTTAACCCCTCGGCTTGTAACATCGAGTCAGACTCGTGACGCATGTTACAGTTCAAATGTGACATACCTAAAGCATATTTGTATAAACATCGAATTTTGAGTTCTATACCACTTTAACTTGTATAATGAAAGATTGCTAAATCTAAAATATACCCAACATTTCAACGTTCTTTATTTATCTTAATATTGCAGTAATAATTAGGTAGTCCTGACGAAAAACTTGTAGGTTAAGGGTTTAATAAAATTTGAATAAAACTCTTATATCTACCAAGACAATTTTAATAGTTTTGATGAAACTATACATCGCGTGGCGATATAATGCGACACTATAAATCACGTGACGGTGCAATGCGAGATTATATAACACAAGAATACCGGTGATGTCAAAATACAGGTTTTTTGCATTAGTAATACTTTTACCCACTGCATTCGTTAAGTGCATTTCTACTACCCTCAACGAGCGTCGCAAAGAAAATGCGATTTCAAGAAAGCGAAATTTAATACTAATGTAACATTCTTTCAAAAATCTGCATTGCCCATAAATCTACTCAATTTGAATCGAATCAGTCATACAGGAGAACATGGACGAAAGTAACATGCCTTTTCTCTATTTCTCATTTTATATAAGAAATGCTGATTTATACAATCAGACTACTTATTTTATAGAAATATGAATCATTTATTGTATATTAACACGCTCCGTGTCACATGTACCATTTGTGGTACACGTTAAAGTTGATCTGCAGACCACGTGTACCGTAAATGGTACACGCAGACATATTTATTTAATGCACTGAAAATCATTGACCTGGAGATCATTTCCGGCAAAAACGGCTTAGTATGGAACGTGTTAAAAATATATAAACAGTTTCCTTTCAACTATAATATTTACATGTATAATCTATATATATAATATGCTATGTCTGTCCGTTGCTACTTTCAATCTCGAGTCATAGCCTTTTAAATTTTTCTGATTGGTAACCTATGACCTGAACAACAAGGTGTCATAGGTAACGCAGTAAGTGATTGAAAATATTTTCGCAAAATTTTTAAAATCAGAAAATTTTATAAGCGCGCGCATAGATAACAATCTAAAAAAATTAATTGATAATGGGAATTGCTAGTTGTAAATAATAGGCTAGCACATTTTCACGTCACATTAATGTTTGGACATCTTACGAAAAATAAGGAATTTATATATAAAATGTAATAAAAATGACTATTTTAATACTTTGTCCTTTACTATTTTAATAGACTTTTTGTTTAATGACCTCATATAATCGTTCGGACATGTTAAAAATAATTTTTTCAAATATTCTGCAGAAACAGTGTGCCATTCCTCTTTCAGTCTCGTTTGTAATTCAACTTTTGAATTTATTGGTGTTTATAATTCTTTGATCTAATTCATCTTATAGATTCACTATGGGATTTATGTCTGAGGATTGTGAAGATGATTGTGAAACTTTTGGACTATTATAATGGACTATTGGACTATTAATTTCAATTACTTCAAACATATTTCGTATTAATCCAATTTTGTTTATAAATAACAAGAAATAAAACAAGTATAGTATTTTTTATTTTTAACGTTAATTATATCTGTATATTGTTAAACTTAATATAAGATATTGCTATTATTTATTTACGTTCTTTATGTCGCTGTGTTTTGAATAATTCATGATGCACCGGAGGAGTATAAGATAACGACTGCTTCATACCATTATATTTTTCGTATGTAATAGGTATGGCATCATTAAACAAAGGGCGCATGCGCGATTCTTTCAAATTTTTGTGGGTTTCTGCGACATATAGGTAGCAAATCTAACGTCTTAAATTCTATATCCCCCCTAGATATTTTATATAAAATAGTATGCGGTACATTTTTGCAATACCTCATCCAGCATATCTTCAGCCAGTTCACATTTTCTGCGTTATTATTTTTTCTTATCCGTTTTCGAATTACGTTTTGTAGATTTTTTATTGATATGAAATTTTCCCGCTTCATTTCGTGTAAAATAAATTTATTATTTCGTCTACATTGTTTTTTAACATTATACTTCACCCTGTGATGTGAAATAAAACAAATGTAACCACGTGACCTATGTCTATGGAAATTGCACTTATACCCCTTTCATAATCAGTGGTTACGTAATATCTTTTATCGGCCACTTTTAAAAGCATTGGAATTTTTTAAGATATTAAATACTAATTAGTTATAAATAAAAAGTTTACACTAAATTAAGCACAAATTACGTGATATCTCACTTCTCTTATACCGCTTTCAAAATAAACGGTCAAAATCTCGCTGCCCCCGCTTATCAAGAACTATTCCTCATTAATTTACCAATCTGTTCACAGATCGGCACCCACGTCAGTACCAACAACAACAACAGCAACGCTTCTCGAGGACCGACCACATAGCTTCTTCGTCGACTCATTACGGCAGGGGTCGTGTCGAGACCAGAATATTGCCACGGCGTAGATGTTGCGCGTAAAGGATCGGGACCAGGTTGTTCCCAGACGAGCCGCAATAACCGAAAGTAATTTAACCGGCGAAGAAAGGCCGGTTCTGCGGCTGCGAGCATAAATTATGTCAAGAGAGTAGTTCCTCCGTCGATAGGGGAGCTGCCAGTTCGTTCCTCGCTTTAATTAAGTCTAATTAAAGCCGATCGATTTCGCGGGACTCTGTTCCAAGATCCGACGATACGAGTTTCCTTCTTTGAACGCTCGGCTTAACAGCTGACAAGTGATCTTCGACTTTTGACCCTTCACACGGAACGATCGAGCTTTGGCAATGAATGATGGCGACAACGGTGGACTGTTGTTTTGCGAAATTGATTAGGGTTATCGGGTTAATTGGTGATGAACGGTGTTCCTTTCTCTTTTTTACATTTCCCTTGTCTTCCTGAACTTAAACCTCCGTTGACGATCTGGGTCATCCTTGTTATTTCACTGCTTGAACTTTCTCAATTTGGAGACCGCGATTATATATTAACGCTCATTTTGTTCAAACTGTTCTTGATAAAAATAAAAATCGTGAAGTCAAATTTCGCTCGAGCCGACACAGATTGCCCATGGAGGATTGAGAAACTTCGAGTTTGAAATGCACTGTTTGAACACTTTCAGACCTAACTGTGTATTATACTTTCTGGAGAGGAACGATACCCGTGAGATCCAACTGTGTAATATTACACATCATCGTCGAAGACATTATTTGGTTGGATCAGAAAATGAATACTGAGAATGAATTTGTTTAGAATGAATATTGCGCAAGATAAAGACACATACAACGGTCTTAGCACTTTCAGTCCCAACTGTGTAATATCATACGAGTCACCTGGGTAATATTACATATTCTAAAAAGGTTGAAAATTTAATTGTGTAATATTACACGCTGTAGAGAGACGGGGCCGACTTGACTGTATAATATTACATATTCTGTAGGATTAATTTGTGTAATATTATGTATTCTGTCAAATTAATCTGTGTAATATTACATACCCTGTAAAATTTGTGTAGTATTACATGCCCTTTAAGACTAATCTGTGTAATATTACATACCTTTTAATGATTAATCTGTGTAATATTACATATACAATTATACAATGGTAGACATTCTAAAGCGATGTCTGCAAATAAGATTGAATTATATAATATTATGCACTTTGGAGTACGGGATTCTAATAAAACCCAGCTGTTTAATATTACAGATTGTCGTTTAAGATGTGTAAAATTGCTTACTTGGATCTGAACATATTAAATATGAAATTATCTCTGTGCAAGATGTGCAATATTACACGTTGCCTATCTAGTATGGCTAGTATTACACATTTGAATGTGAAAGTGTTAAAAGATGAATTTTTTGCAAACTGCAGACGTAAATCTCTTTTGCAGATTGCTGTGGCTTGCAAATTGCAGTCTTTATGCTCTCCATCCATCTGTATAATATTATTCATCTTGATGAGATCCAGTTTTATAATGTTGCACGTTCTAAAGAGATCGTATTTAAGTGAAATACCATACATTTTAAAGATACCGCATTTACATGAAATGCACTTGTGTAATATTACACATTACTACCTAAGATGTGCAAAATTACATATTTGAGTTTGAAAGTTTGATTTGAAAAAACAGGATAATATTAAATAAAATTTAAATACTTAATTTTATTAAATAAAGTTTAAACTTTCAATTTTATTAAATAAAATTCAGATTTTTAATTTTACGGAATAAAATTTAGATATTCAATTTTAGTAAATAGAGTTTAGATTTTCAACTTTATTAAATAAAATTTGGATTTTCTATTTTATTAAATAAAATTTATATTTTTAATTTTACTGAATAAAATTTAGATATTCAATTTTAGTAAATAGAGTTTAGATTTTCAACTTTATTAAATGAAATTTGGATTTTCTATTTTATTAAATAAAATTTATATTTTTAATTTTACTGAATAAAATGAACATGTTCAATTTTAGTAAATAGAGTTTAGATTTTCAACTTTATTAAATAAAATTTGGATTTTCTATTTTATTAAATAAAATTTATATTTTTAATTTTACTGAATAAAATGAACATGTTCAATTTTAGTAAATAGAGTTTAGATTTTCAACTTTATTAAATGAAATTTGGATTTTCTATTTTATTAAATAAAATTTATATTTTTAATTTTACTGAATAAAATTTAGATATTCAATTTTAGTAAATAGAGTTTAGATTTTCAACTTTATTAAATGAAATTTGGATTTTCTATTTTATTAAATAAAATTTATATTTTTAATTTTACTGAATAAAATTAAGATGTTCAATTTTAGTAAATGAAATTTTAATTTTTTATTTTATTAAATAAAATTTGTGTACACTTGACTATTAAGACACAGATAAATCTTATTACATTGCATCGTGATATTACACAGCTAAATCTGAAAGTGTTGAGATGAATTTCCTGCAAAGTGCAAACGTAATTCACACGGATTAATGTAAATTACAAACTGCAGTCTGAACTCAGCCTGAAATCTAACTGTGTAATATTACACTTCACCCGCTATCCAAAACGTGTAATGTTACACAATTGAGCTTGAAAGCGTTATCATACGACGTTATATCACGAAACTGTTTATCGTATTCAGATAAAGACGTATAAACATGTTCCAAATTATTATTAAACACAATACAATACTAATTATCCGACAGATTGAAAAGTTGTATTATTTAAGCGATAATCTGATATTTTTACAGAAAAACGTTTGTTTGCACTTTGCTGGTGTTTATGTATTAAAAAAATACGCCAGACTATAAATTCTTAGTATGTACTTTATTAAAACTGCCATTACAACAAACTGCCATTCAATACTGCCTTTCGAGCAACTTCGAAACAGAGGAGCTCGCAGAAGAGGAATTCAGGTATTCTTTTTCTTCCTTCCCTTTTTTTTTTCTTCTTTTTTGTATCTTTCTTGTTCTTTGTAATATACATATATATACATACATGTATTTGATACATAAATTTTATACATTTATTGTAATACCGTTACGATGGTAATCGAACGTTATTTTTTAACAATGATATGCGAGTGGCGTGGAGGGGTATCAATAAATAATAAACGAAACTTCGCTTACGCTATAAAGATCTTTGTTTCTTATCCTTTACGTTCCTTAAAACTATGTGTTCTCTTATTGTTACTGCAACTTTTGTCCTGTTAGTGCCGTCGATCACGGAGCTATCGAGTTCTCGTTTCGTGAGCATAAAAAGGTGCATACACGTTGCTGCCGATGCAAAGCGCGATCGCGATTTTTGCATCGAGGTCTCGTTTGTATATCGATTTCATTGCGACGATACAGTGTGGTTCGTTTTTGTATCGATAAAAAGAGAATTTTTTAACATTCTGATTACCATAATAGTCTACGACGCATCATAATGCAAACTCTCGCTCGCAAAAATTTTGTTTATAATGCAGTTATGTATTATACATATGTATTATAATTGTGTATTTTGTTTATAATACAATTATGTGTTTTACATACGTATTTTGTTTCTAATACAATTGAGAAAAATGAAGTACGTATACATAGTTATGTACTACAAATACTCGAACTCTGCCATATTTTAAAATTTCAATTTAACATTTTTTATTTTTCTCACTTTTTATACTATTGCTCGGAATATTATTTTTTTTCTGAAAATTGAAAACTTCGAAACTTGCTACGTCTCAGAATTTTTATTTAACATATTTTTGTTTTTCTTGCATTTTATATTATTGCTTGCAATATTATTAGTTTTTTGGAAATTGAAAACTTGATTTTTCGATAATTAGAAGGTTGTATACATTACAGACATTTAAATGATTTATTTGGAAAATGATCATTTGAACAATGTATTTTCTCATTTTCGTAGATATTTGAAATAATTAAATTCTTTAATTATTTGGCTATGTAAAATAATTGTGTAGTAATTTCTACATGAGACTTTTCGTTAGATTATTTCATTAATCGTATATGAAAAAAAATAATTTTTTATTGTGTATTAGAATACATTTTTGTTTAAGTAATTTCTAAAACACTTTGTAATTTCAGCAAACTTTTATGTCAGTATGTGTGGAAATTTGGGTTTCTAAAAATACAGTTATAGTAAATTTATTTAAATGTAATAATAGATAATTTGACTTCAACCTTTTATATTGGATTATTTAACATTTTAAATGAAGGACTATAAAAAGTTATTCAACATTTCCAAATAATTGTATTCAAAATTCAAATATTATTTAAATTTTCATTCGAATATTACTCAAATAATTTTCAAAAAAATAGTAGCTATTAAAACATATATTTACTAAACTAGATATAGAAACAAAATTTATATAGAAAGTTAAATAATTTCGCTGATATTTTAAAATTATGTCAACAGGAAGAACTACATATATGTCGCAAAAAAAGAATAAAATAATTTTATTGACTACTGCAACGTAAACTCAACAAAGAACCAATTTCACACAATAATTCATCGTCTAACAATTTACAAATTGTGTAATTACAGTTCTGTTGCAATCATGACAAGTCACAGGTTAAAATCAGTAATATTATTAGTAATAATATCAGTACAGTGGTGCAAGGTAGCCCCGAGATATATTCGACGAATTTAACATGGTAGTCAAAGTGTTAATAGTCCATTATCTCGAACCGTTGATGTTACACGTCTTCGTGATAGCTTCTCAACAATGTTATTCCACAAAGCAAGGATCTGCAGATGACAGAAGCATCGTGTTATATAACAGCAAACCACTTATATCGCCTATGCTTCGAGCAAACTCGAAAACGGATCTTATATCGAAACTTGCTCATCCGAGAACCTGAAGCTCCGCAATTGTCGACACATTTGCACGATAGAAATGAATAAAACTTTCTTTGCTCGCATTGTTTCTCTAAAAATGATCGTGAACAACGCTTATCGGTATAATCGAAGGTATCACAAACTTTTGATGACCTCTAATTACGTTTACTATATTATATTGTCCCTATATTTATTAAGAAGTGATTTAATCGACCGTTAATTAACAAAAGTTCATTCGTTATTAATTAAACTGTGAACTGTTAATAATTTGCGTAAAAAAGTAATTACAATAGTTGATACAAAATAATCGGTTCCTATGTAAATACAAATTTATAGGCCATTAATTTATTTCTGTTTTATTATAGATAGTTGGAAGAAATTGCGAAATAGTGCAGTTTGCGAGAAGGAATATTTCACCTTCAAACGACGGAACATGGGTCAATCGTGACCCAGAATTATGGAATATATAGTGGTATTTGGAATAAAGTTAGGAACGTGCATTTTCTAGCGAAATAGTTCTATACATTGGAAATTAGTATTTAAGGGGAATAGAATCGAGTACAAAATTAAATTTGCAGTTGACTCTCGTTATATTGCATAACGGTGCGGTAACAGAGAAATTCAAGTTGACTTCTAGAAATCTTCAAATCTGAATCTCCTAATTAAAGATTATGATTAAAATTTTCAAATCTGAGCTTTCAAATTTCAAATTTGAAATCCGAATTTCCTAATTAAAATGTCCAAATAATTATTTTTAAGTTCGAATTTTCAAATCTAAATTTTCAACATCGAATTTCTAAATTAAAGTTATCAAATAAAAATTGTTCATTTTTGAATCTCCAGATTTGGAATTTCAAATTTAAATTTGAAAATCAGATCTTTCAGATTTAAAGTTCCACGACGAAACTACGTAAAAGTCCATGAAGGTGGCAATATAACGAAAGTCTACTGTATCGTCGCTGTCTCAACGAATCCGCCGTTCAAAGGTTAAATAGCGAGAACATGAAATATCTATTTATATAGACATTTTTAATTATGAATATTTTACAATAAATGGCAAATTATAGTTGTATAAAACATCAGAGACAAACACTTTCTATTTAATTATTTAGATATACTTTATACAATAATTGTTGATAAGAGAACAGTTGATCAGTGGACGATTAAGATATTTAACTGAAATAATTAGTAAATTTTAAGTTTCATATTTGTCCACATATTTTTTATTACTGTAATACACATTAACGTGGTAGTACGTATTTCATTTTCTGATAAAAATAATGATATTTTGGGATTCAAGAATTTATTAAGAAATTTTTCATATTTAATTATCAACACATTTGTTACCAAAATCACATACATATACAGGGTGTTTCAAAAATCGTGGTACAAACGTAATTCTGAATGTAAAAATAAGTAAAAAATTAAGAATCAGTCCCTCATATTCGTCTTTCTTCAGTAAAATTAATTTGAACAGCTTTCAATTATTTGTAACAACAAAATTAGTAACAAGGGAAGCGCGAACTGCGACGTTATTCTCATTAACTTAATAAATAATGGATTATAAATCGATAAATGTAAATATTAATACCGTTAAAAGATATTACCAGTCATTATTTCTCGTAATATTGCTGATGTACTAATGAACAATGTTATGGATTTAAATTGCATGATGAATACATGTAAATGACAGTACTAGAAAGAACAGTGATGAATAAGAAAATTGTGACAATCTTAAATATTTTATTTATTGATTTATGATGTCCATTAGTTGTTTTGTTACCAAAATAATTATTGTAATTGACGTAAACAATTATTATATAAATTATCATCTACACCGCTGTAAACAAATTTTCCTGTAAATTTATATAAGCATTTTTAAATTTCATTTTCTCAAAGACAAGGTTGTGTATGAAAAAATAGATTCCTTCTTTTTATTTACTTTGGCATAATCACCATTCACCCATTCGGACCACGATTTTTGGAAAATCCTATAGAATGTGATATCTTCAATTTCTTATTTGAAATTAACCTTTTCTTTCAAATGCTTTAAAGTGATTGAAAATTAAACTCTGCTATATGGTCTAAAAACAGTGCAATATACGAAGTACGTACATAGCCTACAATCACATATTTCATTTATGAAAGTAAACACATGGTCAAACATGGTTAAATTTTCAGTTGTTAAATGCATATTGGTAACAAGCGTGTTAATTAAAACGTCAAGTTTTAAGTACGTTATTTACTAGTTATTTAATAATTAGCATTAACAATTAAGTATTTATGAAATACTTAGTATTAAATAATCAGTTTTAATTAAATAGTATTATTACTAATTATTCAATAATTACATTAATTTTTTATCGAAATATAAATCAAATATAAAGCTTCTAATAACTATTTATATTTTTAAACTTGCATTTAATATTTTATTTAAATTATAAAAATTAATATAGTAATATGTCCGATAAAATGGAATATTTCGATAAAATATGAATGTAAACTTTTAAATAATTAGTAAGAATAAATATTGAATAATTATTAAATATCTAGTAAATAAGTTTACTAAATAAATTGATTTTTAATAATCAACGATGAAATGTCAAGGTTCATATATTCGTTTATGAAAAACGTATCACCGCGTTAAAAATGTTACAAAAAGTAAATAGAAAAAAAGTCGACGTGTTTTTCAAATATTTTTGTCGATAAATATAAAGTAGTGATACGAAGTATTCGAAGAGAGCAACGGAATACAACATCACGAGTAACTGTTACGAACTTGACACAAACATAATTCTGTTTACTAACTCAATTCACAAAGGACGTATTTACAAACTGAGGTAAACTTAATTGAAGATTACTCCTGCAAACAGGTAGTAAAACTCAATTTATGAACAACAGAATATTACGTTCGGACAAAAGTGCAACACGTTAACTGTCATAGTGAAAATAGCCTTGTGGAACGGGACACATTAGACCTAAACTTACCCCCAACAATTAATGCGGAAACTATCAGCGTGGTCAAATGAATGTTTTTAAAATTTCTTTTTTTATTTTAACCGTAGTAATTTACTACTCTAAAATAAATTTTATTTTAGTAGTGTTAAATTGTAAAATTTGTTCAGGTAGTTTTTTTGAAATCTGTGTTCATTTTTGTCAAGTTAAAGATCTAACATATATATTAATTTATAGTCTGTTTATTTATTTTTCAACTTCATTTTTAATTTCATTAAATTCATATTTTCAAGCAGTGTTGAGAATTGCTCGAAGAGGAATTTATTTGAACAAAAATAATTTGTTACACATACATGTGAAAAGTTAATCTGTTATTTGTTAATTATTTTTTATTTCTTCAACTGTTTTGATATTATCTTCCGATAAGAATATTCTAAATTTAAATATTCGAGTATTGATATACTTGAATGTTTGCAGATCTGAAATTCAAATGTTTGAGTATTCCAATATCAGACATTCAATTATTGGAGTATTAAAACATTTTTAAATTTAAATATTTGAGTATTCGAATATCTGCAATTCGACTATTCGATTATTTAAAAATTTAGAGTTCAAATATTTTCAAATCTGTTCATTCGAATGTTTCAGTATATGGATATTTCAAAATTTAAATACATGCATTCAAAGATTTGAAATTTCAAAGATTTGTTAACATTATTTTATCAAACTTTACATTGTTAACGCTATTTAAAGTATTTCCCTCTTCTGTTTTCATTATATGAAATGCAGAGCGTCACTCAGCTACCACCATGACAGTTTACGTGTTCATAACCTAAAAATAAGCTTAACAGCAACTTAAAGACAAGCTTAGTTCATACAAAATTACATGTTGCATAATACATACGCTTACAAAAATTAAATCTGTAAAAGTTACTAGTAAAAGAGTGAATCATAATTTGCAATTTTAGGCAAAACCCAATTTATCGAATGGAAAGCAATAAAACTATATATTGTATAATATACAAGATTACAAAAAATAAGCCTGTACTCTTTCCGAAAGAATGAAGTATAATTCGCAATTTCAGACAAAACTCGTTTTATCGAACAAAAAGCAATAAAATACTTGAATTCATATATTCTCAAACTAGATGGAAGACAGAAGGGTTTGAAATCAAACGATCGAACGATTAAAAGACACCTTAATCAATGGAACGCAGAATCATCGAACGCGTTCGAACCGAGTGTTCTCGTTCTCTTTTTCTCTTTTTGTTGCCCTATCGTGAACTTTGTAATTTCCGGAAATCCGTTCCGTTTCCGATTCACCGATCTTTAACACGGTTCCGTGGAGAATTAAAACTATCGCTTGTTCTGGCTGTCGGTTGCAAACCTCGCTCGTTGATGCGTCCAGCTTCGAAATTAATCGTAGCCAGTTTCGTTAGCCCGTCACGGTGTACATCCTCGCTTTCGACGACGAAAATTTTAACTGTCGATCGACGAGATTCGACCCGTGCTGCTGCTATCGATTTTCCATGTATTATCGATACTTTAGTGATTCTTAACATGGTACCGATACTGTTAAGATTGGCTAAACTTTTTTTTGGTGAACACAAAATTATTTACCATCTAATAGTTTTTCAGCGATTAAGTCATACGTACACAGTATGTCTGAAAAGTAACGGAACTTTTTAAATTTAAGGAACACTATTAGCGACATCTATAAAAACAATATGCTATTTGAAAACAGTATTCCTCCCCTACAAAACAAACCAATCGTTATTGAAATCGAGCAACGAATTGTAAACTTATAGCGTTTAAAGCGACAGAACCTTTCGTCACCGTGTCACAAAATCACGATGGAGCAAAGAGCGAATATTAAATTCTGCTCGGTAAAGCTCGGTAAAACTTTTACAGAAACATTTGAGTTAATGAAAAATGTTTATGCCGACGATTGTTTATCTCGTACACGTGTGTTCGAGTGGTATAAGCGATTCCAGGATGGTCGTGATACTTTGGAAGACGACCCAAAGCCAGGTTTTGGGTTTTTCTAAATTCTAAACGATTCTAAAGGTATTATACTTCGGGAATTCGTTCCACAGGGGCAAAATGTTAATGGCGAATATTATCTGAGTGTTATGGAACGTTTGTGGAAAATAATTGTTCGTGTGAGGCCCGAATATCGAGCGCCAGAGAGTTGGTTTCTGTTGCATGATAATGCACCATGTCACAGAACTGTCGCAGTTCGTGAATTTTTGGCGAAAAAACAAGTCTGTGTGCTCCAACATCCTCCATATTCGCATGACTTATCTCCATGCGATTACTTTCTTTTTCCAAAATTGAAATTAGCCATGAAAGGAACGTTTTATGACACTGTTACACAAATCCAAGCAGCTGTGACAAGGGTGATTGAAGCGATTCCGCAAAACGACATAAAAAAATCTATGTTAACATTGCCTGAGCGTACCCAGCGGTGTATTGATGCGAAAGGGATGTATTTTGAATAAAAAAAATTAATTTCGGCAAAATAACTAATACTTTTTTTTTATTTAAAAAGTTCCGTTACTTTTCAGACATACTGTACATATCAATTTGGCGTTTTTGGCGTATTTTACTTGTTGCTGCGACGCCATAGTGGTTTTTACCCATCATCCATTGGTCGGTTCAGTAAAATGCCATTAAAATGAGAAAACGTGTTTTTCCGATTACTGGTTGTAGACAGATGTTACTTTTTTTTACAAAACGGCTTAATGTAATCATTTTAATATATCATACACGTAGCCCAATAAATTATAGATAATAGTCAAAATGGCGTCGCACTCATATATCAAATATGCTAAAAATACTCAACTTAATGTACGCGTAACTTTATAACTGCTGGATTTTTAACATTAAAACTTGCATTTTTGTATTGCAGACATCAAAAACTATTAAACAGTAAAAAATGTCGACAATTTTTGTGCCACAAAGTAAAATTTAACCGATTCATTCGTTAATATTTTGCTAATCCACTTTTTACAGGGATTATAAATTGTGGTCAAACTAAAAAGTGCAAGATTGCGATTATTTTTTAATGAAAGTAGAAAAATTTGGATAAAATCTGATTTTATTTATTAGTTAGTAGGTTATGTATTTTTATTTATATATTTATGTATACAGTTTAGTTTATTGGTTTGCTTCGTTATAAAGATGCCGCTTGGATTTATGACATATTGAAATATGCAAAATTTAAATCAATGTTATCTGTGAAATATACAAGGTATTATATAATGATTTACGAGATGTGTAAATCTGAAAATTAAAAAATTTCGAATTTGGACATTTAGGAATTTGGAATTTGAGAATTTCTAAACTTGGGAATTTGGAACTTCGAATAATTTGTGAGTTTGGAACTTTGAAAGTGAAAATTTGGTAATTTGAGAATTTGGAGCACTAAGTAAATATTTGAAGTTTGAAAACTTGATAACTATAAATCTAAAAATATAATAATTCACTAATCTAAAAATCTAAAGCTTTGAAATATTACAAATATGAAAATTTGGAAAATTGAAGAATAGATAATAGATAATAGAATAATAGATTAAACAAATCTGAAAGTGTGACAATTGGATGTGAAATCTGGGAACTCTGCAATGAATGTGAAGTCTGCAGATGTAGAGATTTGGAGTCTTGAAAATTTAGTAAATGCAAGAATTTAAAAATTTGAAAATTTAGAAAAAAAAATACTAAAACTCGAAAATCCACAAAGTTAATAATACATTTGTTCATAAATATCCCAAAATTTTCATATGTGGACTCATCTGAAGGATCCTTGTATTGTATTCGTGTGTACATATGAAACGCCTCAATATTTCGATATTTTCGATTTTAAACGATAGCAGCAGTCCTAGACTGAACTCGATCGAACATCGAGCTTCATCCACACATCGAATACATGCAAATGGTATGTTTCTTTTTTTACATGTAGTACAAGGTAATCGTCGAAGCTCGTTAATACAACCTGCCGATTCGGAAATTTGCATGCAATCCCGGACAGATTTCCGCTCGATCTACACTGACTCACGAAATTAACCCTTTCACGACCGAATTAATTTTTACGAAAAATTTTTAGTTGTTCCGTTGGCAACAGTTGCCAAAACAACTTGATTATTTTAATTATTTCAACTCAAAACAGAAATTTTTGTAGGTTATGTAGACTCTGATGTACGAAAATGTTAAAGTTTGAAATTCAATGGTGACGTTATTTTTTTATTGATTATATGTTACTATGAAGATATTAAGAAGAGGCTTGTTAAAATATGCGATTTAATGAAGAAGTAATGTATAGCTACACGCAAGGTATAATAGTGAGCATATTTTTATGTCAAACTTGAAAAGTGTATCAGAGAACGTATTATATTTATTACAAAAGTTATTTAATGACCTTGGCAGGATATTTGAAGGTCAGTGAAATCGGTGAGGAAATAGCTTTTCCACATCTTGATTAAAATATTAATTAGTTTCGATTGATACTTCATTTTTTTGTATTGTATGAAAGATCCTTAATAATTTTTTGTAAGGATAATTAATAGTAGTGTTACCTATTTATTTATATTTTCGTACAATTAAACAATGATATGATAACAGGAAATATATGGTGACTTAACTCTTCATTGTATTTTATTGCAAATATAATTATAAAATAATATATATCATTCTTTTCGACCTAATTTTGCATATAGACTCACCATCTGGTCACTTGTACGATGACTTTTGAAACACCCTATATAGACAAATAATTTTCACATGTAATAGATAATATGGCAAACTCATAAAATTAATTATATTTTGGCTGCAATAAAAAATAATTTAGAAATTATTTAAAATTACATAATCATTTGAATTTATAGACAAATAAAAACTTATCCGAAGCACGTATCATAAATATCTTTATTTTCGTCGTTAGTTAAGTAATAAACTGTTTAATTAAGAAGGATATGAACAAACTTTATTTATTTCTTTCGACTTCATTATGTTTAATCGGATCACCATACGACCACGTGTACCAGAATTTTTAGAACATCTTGTATAGACAAATAATTCTTATATTCAAATAAAACAAAAAATAATTTGACGCTTAAATATACAGTAACACGTAAAATTAATAATATTTAACATTACAATAATTTGGCAATTTTTCAAAATTACATAATTGTTTCAATTTATAAACAGATAAAAAAATCGAATCACGTATCATACACGTCGTTATTAGTTAAGTAATAGACTGTTGGATATGTCGTTCGGTTTTATCTCCGTTTTGTATCGCGAACGCAACTCGTAATTTCAGAAAACGTATTTCGAGCATATTTTCCGGAAGTTTCTGCATCTCTGCTGTTCCGCGTCGATCGCAATGCTGCGATGGATCGAGCCTAGGATAAATCTGTATGTTTCTCTGCGAGGTACATACACCGTGTGTGGGCAACGATACGGTGGAACGGTGAAGAAATACGAGGCGGATAACGCGAGAGCGCGATGGGGATACTTGTAGGTCGTTGGAGCCGCGAAAAATCAGCCTCTGGAAGATCGACGAGACCGGGAATACGCATTGTGTGCGCGTACATGGTTTGCTGGACACGTTCAGACTTGGACATTATTCAAATATTATAATAAGAAACGGTATAGCCGAATAGCATGGTCAAATGTGTTCTTAAGCCAAATAAAAGTTGTAATACGATCATTCGATAATGTACTAAAAAAATCATTTCAAATTTCAACCCCCTAACCGGTGGAATAGTAAGAGGGAAAAATCGAAATTTCAATTTTTGCCCTATTTTTTCTATTCAATGTACAAAAATTCTGAAACATTAAAAACCCAGTAGCGGATATTGCAGAATTTTTACAGATTCTTTGTTCGCACACTGTAGCTGTAAAAATTGAAGCATTTCAAGATAATTGGAAAAAATAGAATTTTTTATTTAACATGTAGATTTTTTCTACGTATTTTTTCTACGTTACAAATGAATTGAAATAATTTATTATTTTTTATTCCGTTTCGAATGAAATATATGCCCAAGTCTGAACACGTTATCGCACGGTGGAGAGAGAAGTAGCACGTCAAAGATCATCAATTTTTATTTTTATCGTTGATGCTGATGAATCAAACGGTATATATTGTTTTATATTGCAAACACCTATTTTCCGTAAAACAAAAACGATGAAAATACGGGTGCTTGTCGACCATTTGTTACGTTATTCATGCGGGACGTTGCATAACATGTAGCACCCGCTACAGTAACTGATTCAATATTTGCAAACAATTAATTGTTTATTTACAATTCTCGACTATTTACACGATTCCAATTAATAAAGTTAAAAAATTCTTGGGTTTATGGAACTATATAAACTCTATTACAATGCTGTATGTATGTCACGCTTCATTCGTGCCCAATCTTTCTTTAAGATCGTGAAGACTAACCTCGAAATCAAGTTCAGAGTTTGTATAACTCTTAAAATACTAGAAACTGAGAAATAAACTTCCGGTAGAAGTTTAATGATTTAACAATTGCTTTGCATTAAGAAAATCTTGAGAAAGAAATTTAAGACAGAATTTTATGAAAACGTTGTTAATACAAGTCCACGGTATTTATACACCATTAAACTTTTATTCGAAACATTTCTGGAATCTCAACTTCTACATCTCAAGAATTAAATTCCAAACTTCCAGGTTAATTCCCAGTTAGTCTCTCAGCCTCAACACGTTCGATTCCACGTTATCAAATCCAGATAACGTCCCTTCTGTGAAATGTGTAATACTACACAGCTGGATCTGAACAAGTTAGAGAGCAATTGGGCAAGAATTCGGCTTTATCTATCACTCTGAATAAAATAAAATATATGATTGATCGCTAACAGGTACATTCACCTTGTAACCTGACCAAGTTATTAAAATTATGCAGTCATCGTTTAAAGTTACGCAAAATTCGTACGAAGATAAACTTTCCGATAGGTTATTATTGTTATAATCGACTCAAAGAAGAATTCACGCGATGTTGTTTAACAACGTTGATATTGTACATGGATGATCCTGAAGCAACCCTCTCGTTGCTAAACAAGTGCAAACGATATTTACACACAAGTGCGCGCATCCACCTGTGCATCCGTGTCTCGTCTCGCTTAACCTTCCAGATAAAACGGGATCCATTACACGCGGCTCCAGAGCATTTCCATTTATATTACCTTATCGTCATTCTTCTGGGCCGCTACCTTAACCTCTCTCTCCTTCGCGTTTACCTGGATTCCTTCTTCATCGTCGTTTATTCCCTCTTCTTGTTTCCCCTTCTCGCGCTTACCTGATAGCTCCTGACACGATTCATTCTTGACGAAGAACTACGGTGAACACACACTTGCTCGACCAACCAGCTTCGTCACTGGCCTCGTACTCTATTCTGTGTCCACCGACGTCGAAACGCCGTCCCGGACTCTGAAACGTGGAAACAACGGGTGCCGAAATGATTAATAGCAGGGTTGAAATGTTCATGCAATTGTGACGTGGTAGAGCATGCGAAATGCAAGGTGATTCTAACGCTGGTGGATTAATTGCTGATAGTGAGACTTCTGGGATCACTCGATTTGCATTTGTGCGTTTATCTGTTTGTCTGTCTGTGCCACATTGTAAGCCGCAATTTTGGGTCCTTTGATTTGAAATTTAGACATGTGCGACACCGTAAATTTGCTGTATAAATTCTAGACAGCGATTTGACGACAGGAATGTGTCGTCATCGTCGATTAGATAAAAAACTGTATTTTGGTACCGTTTGCGATAATTTTTGACACAGTCATTAACCTCTTAGGCACAACGTCCACTATAGTGGCTTTCGCGAATGTCATCGTAGATTACATAGCATCACTATAGTGGCTCGCTCTACTGGCTCACTCGCTCACCGTTTCAATTGAACGATCGTTTTCATGTGTTTTGATTCGCACTTATTTTGCCTTCACCACGTTTTACGAGTATTAACAAATCCCATAAAAGTACATCACATGTAAATAAAAGGTAACGCCAAGTAGTTTAGGCACCATGGGAGCACCTCTTTGCACTAATATACGATATTGGAAACATTTGAAAATTACATATTTTGTGAATTTCCTAAAAAGTAAATTATCAAAGTTAAAATTTATGTATCATATCTTTGGGAAAAATTATAATTTAATCATCAAAAACTTCATTCCAATGTACTCGCGTAGAGAGCAGCATTGCCCGTCACACATTGTAGTGTTTATCGTTTACGCGTAATTCGCGTCGAACTCTGCCGTACAGAGAACGCTGCATAAAGTTCAGCCGTGCCTAAGAGGTTAACATCAGTCGTTATGAAATCAACAATAATCGTGTTTGGCATCGTTTTCGATAGTTTCAGACATGTTTCATCGTTTGGAACGGCTTCAAAATCGTCTCTTCGTCTCATTCTTGTTCTACGTAAATTATAGTAGGTACTCTAAATTTTAAATACACGTTCGACTTCACGTGAGGCACAATTCTCAAGTTTTCAAATTTCTAAGTTTCCAGATCCCAAGATTCCTAAATTCCTATATCTTAAAATATTCCAAATTTTCAAATCTTCAAGTTTCAAAATCTAAATGTTCTCAAATTTTTATATTTCTAAATTTCCAAATTACTAAATTTCTAAACCGTAAAATCCTCTAATTCTTAAATATCTAAATACTCAATTTTCGAAATTACCAAATCTTCAAACCTTCAAATTCCTATATTTCCAAATTTTCAAATTTAAAAGTTTAACAATTTTCACTTAATCAGATTCTGAAATCTTTCAATTCCTAATTTTCCAAGTTTCAAAATCATAAAATTACCAAATTTCCAGATCCTAAAATTCCTAAATCCCCAAATTCCAAACTCAAAATCCAAAACCCGAACCTCGTAAATACCCAAATTACCACATTTAAAAATCACCAAATTTCTAATTCTCGGATCCCCACATTTCCAAATATTTAAATTTTCAAATTCGCAACTTCATAATCCTCTAAATAAAAATATTTCTGTAATTTGAAAAATTCCTTCTCCGACACATCGTACACACAATATTTATATTATTTCCAATAATTTCCGAATTATTCGCCCAAATTAAATTTACACTGTCAACGAACATAATTCTATAACGTCCTCTATGTATTATATTTTTTCGACTGTCGAATAACACATACAACCATACATTTACTATAAATAGAACTGCACCATGCAAAAACGTTTTAACGTATGATACAGTTCAAAGTCTATCAACGCGTTATAGGAACGTGACACACATCTGACGATCGCAGTATGATCGAACATCGTTAAGAAATTAAGTGGTTTATAATTAACACTGACCTCGTTACTTCTAATCCGGGTCACCTTTACATTATCCGTGAAAATTGGTTCATTCCATGTAATCGCTGTCCCATTTTTCCCGGTGACCTCTATGTCGTTTGGACAGTCTTTCACTTTTGGCGCTTCACCACCTGCAACAGAAAGAATAAGAACAAAAATCAAATGTTAGATCTTCGAATATCAGCGAGAGGATTAGACGTTAGTCCAAGCTTTTATCGATACAATAATATACTGCTTTTAATTTCTCCGGATACTTCGTACAGGTTCAAATTAATAGGTTACTGTAGCATCAATAACATCCAAGGAGTCGTTACATCCTATCGAGTATTTTTAGTCTATTATTATTCGCAGTTTCCTATTTATGTCGAGGTATTGCTTGGTTTTATTACTTGCTACGGTCACTTTTTGGAGAATAACCAGATCCATCGCGTACGTCACTTGAATTCCCATTTCCACTCGAATTTGTGTATCCAATAATAATTAAGAACTGTTTCTCTCAGCCTTGTTCGTAAAAATTGTATGTCCACATCGAGCCTCCATCTTGTGAAATTGGCAATCGAACAGATATACACGAAACAGGCACGAGATTGATCACTTCGAGACAACACACGATACACAGACACGAGGTTGTTCACTTCGGAACAACATCGGATACATATAGACACGCAGTCATTCAGTTTGGAACATCGTTAAAAACAAGTAGGATGCACATATCAGTGTTATAAAATTATTCAAGCTACAGTCCACTTAGCATCGTTTAATCGTCACTAAATATTGCCGACGCTGTGACGCACATACACAAAAGTTTCCGTTTACCTATAGTACTATCGTGTCCATCTACAAAATGTTCCATCGCAATTTGCAAAAAACTGAACAAATGTCAGCATCATTTATGACTTTTTAAATTGTCCATTGGACCATAATCGCTCGCCGGAGACTTCACAGTTTTATTCTAGCTTTAGCAGAAGTATGAATCTGAGTAGGTTAACTGCACCTAATATGGAACGCCGTAACATCTCAGCTACTGAACCATAAAATATATCGGCGAATATCTCACGATGTAAAATATTTCGAGAATAATGGAACACGATTATGTTCACATCTGGGCATCAGTTGGAAGTCGATTGTTAAATACAAAGTTGATCGATATTTCAAAGCGTATAAAAGTGTTTGGCAGGAAAGTCATATACTGAAAATTTGTAGTGAAGATTAAACAATTTTTAGTTAAGTTAGGAAAATATTATGTTTACATGATTTATTGTTAAATATGTTTGTTTTTGAATATTTCAAACAAGCTTACGGATAGATTTATTTTACTTTTAGTATAATTTTGATTTATTCGCCGAAACGCATATGTGTTTCTATACAGATACTCAAACTTTCGCATGTTTGACCAATAACATGTGAATATTTATTGATTTTAGACGTGTTTTCACGTCTATTTAATTAAAAAAAGAATACTGCACTTTCGCTAAATGTTTAAATTCAAGTATTCCATATTTGATGCAGTTGCTCTTTATGTTGTCTGTCTTTTAAAATGAATGGTACAATTGGATTTTCCTAGAACCTTTAATGTTTCAAATAAATTAAAAATTATCTGCAAAAGACGATGCGTTTTGGATATAATTTTTATTTCAATTGTAATTTAAATATATTTAAGTTCATTAATAGTCTCTATCATTTTATTTGAGTGACTTCGTATAACAATCTAATGCAATAAATAATACAGTAATTATTATTGCATAAGTTTAGGGGACTTTCAACGTTGAGTATTTATATTTTTCTTTTCAATATCATGTTCCTCGAAAATCGAGAGTGCTAGCAAATTGCAATTTCCAGATTCGCATATGGTATGCACTCGGGCGCAACGTAAACTTCTGTTGCAGAAGTGGAATATTATTACACCAGAATTCCCAAGCGGATAATTACCACAAATATTTATGTGTAATACGTGGAAACCGATGTTAATTAATTACTCGATGAAATGAAGGTGAAATCAAGTGTGTGATTATGTGCAGGTAGGAAATTATCCATTTTTGAACGAGTTAATTCAATTAAACAAATACAACTCTTTAATACGTTTCCGCTCAATTGATCAATAACCCTTCTTCTCAATTTTCACATCAACGATTTGCATGCAGTCTCAAACCTCTCGTGCATTATTCTATAATAAAGTAGTAAACAATACTTCAAATTTATAAATATTCTACTTAATAATTCTTATTCTATGCGTAAATTTTTTTCCGCATTTACTTTTAATATATTATGAATTAATTGTATTAATACGAATACATATTTGTGTTAAAAAGTAACAAATATTTGTATTAATAAGTAAAAGCAAATAAATATTTGTTAACATTATGTATTATATTTCTCTTTTTACATAGTCACTTTTCTCTTTTAAATGTTTTCTGTCAGTATACTTTCGCACAGACTTATTCAATTATTTCCATTTGTAAAGGTACAGTGTTTTCATGAAATTATAAAAATAGTAAGAACAAATATATTCTTAAAAGAGTGTAACTATCCGATAATGAATGTCTTAAACGTCCATCACCGCCTGAATAAATTACTGTGAAATTGACAGTAAAACGTGAAAGTATTTTAAGTGAATTTAAGCAATTCTCTCCTAATTTGAACACTCACAGAGTATTTTAAATTGTAAGTCATCCCCTAATGACCCACAGAATACATCGAACCGAACAAATGGGTTTAAACAACTTCAACGTCCTGACACCCTTTCCGTACAAGGTGCCTCATTTGAATACAGTCCTTTAATTAACTTCCTCTTCACAACCCCTACTCTCCTCTGAATTTACCCAATTTCGCGTTTAAAACAATGCAATCCACACATGGATCCCAATCTTGTGCTACATAAAAGAACAACGGGGAAGCACAAACAAACAACCGTAATTTAACCGCGAGTGGTTCAGTGATCGCTGGCAAGAATCAGCGAAGCATTCTGTAGGATTCATCAGCTAATCTAATTCGCAGGGCGAAGACCAGCGATCCGTAGATTATACGGCATTGTGGCGAGCTTTATCCCGGAAACGCATTTAATTAAAGCGTCGGCTGGGATTCCGGAAGACGAAGAGAACTTCTTTGAACCACGATGCGAAATTCCCATAAGACGATCCGTTCTGCCTTCGAGAGACTCGTATTTTATCCCAGTCCCCTGGCGCCGTGTTACACACTGTAGAATTTGAAATAATTCCAACAATTATAGCGAACAATTTAGTTCGATATATGGCTCATCGATACGAAATCGCTTCATTGCTACTTTCTTATGTAGTGTATTAAATTATTTGAGGATAGATAGGAAATTTTGGAAGTTAGGATGGTAAAGGTTTAGGAATTTGGAAATTTGAAAATTTAGAAACTTAGGAAGTTGGATATTTCAAAGACTGAAAAACTTGAGAATTTGATAGTGAAGAAATTTAAGAAATTGGAAATTGGACATTTGCAAATTTGAAAGATTGGAAGTTTGATAATTTGGTAATTGGACATTTACAAGTTTGCAAGTTTGGAAATTGGTCATTTGGAAGTTTAGTAACCTGGAAATGGCCATTTGTGTATTTTCAAACCTGTAAATTTAGTAATATGGAAATTGGTCGTTCGCAAATTCGGAAGATTGGAAATTGGATAATTTGGTAATTGGTCATTTGCAAATTTGCAAGTTTGGAAATTGGTCATTTGGAAGTTTAGTAACTTGGAAATGGCCATTTGTGGATTTTCAAACCGTAAATTTAGTAATCTGGAAATTGGTTGTTTGCAAATTTGAAAGATTGGAAGTTTGATAATTTGGTAATTGGTCATTTGCAAATTTGCAAGTTTGGAAATTGGTCATTTGGAAGTTTAGTAACCTGGAAATGGCCATTTGTGCATTTTCAAACCTGTAAATTTAGTAATATGGAAATTGATCGTTTGCAAATTTGGAAGATTAGAAATTAGATAATTTGGTAATTGGTCATTTCCAAGTTTGCAAGTTTGGAAATTGGTCATTTGGAAGTTTAGTAACCTAGAAATTGATCATTTGCAGATTTCGAAAGTTGTAAATTTAGTAATATGAAATTGATCGTTTGCAAATTTGAAAGATTGAAAGATTGAAAATTTGATAATTTGGTAATTGGTCATTTGCAAATAGGTCATTTGGAAGTTTAGTAACCTGGAAATGGCCATTTGTGCATTTTCAAACCTGTAAATTTAGTAATATGGAAATTGGTCGTTCACAAATTCGGAAGATTGGAAATTGGATAATTTGGTAATTGGTCATTTACAAGTTTGCAAGTTTGGAAATTGATCATTTGGAAGTTTAGTAACCTAGAAATTGATCATTTGCAGATTTCGAAAGTTGTAAATTTAGTAATATGGAAATTGGTTGTTTGCAAATTTGAAAGATTGGAAGTTTGATAATTTGGTAATTGGTCATTTGGATGTTTAGTAACCTGGAAATTGATCATTTACAGATTTTCAAAGTTGTAAATTTAGTAATATGAAATTGGTCGTTTGCAAATTTGAAGGATTGGAAGTTTGATAATTTGGTAATTGGTCATTTGCAAATTTGCAAGTTTGGAAATTGATAATTTGGAAGTTTAGTAACCTAGAAATTGATCATTTGCAGATTTCGAAAGTTGTAAATTTAGTAATATGAAATTGATCGTTTGCAAATTTGAAAGATTGAAAGATTGAAAATTTGATAATTTGGTAATTGGTCATTTGCAAATAGGTCATTTGGAAGTTTAGTAACCTGGAAATGGCCATTTGTGCATTTTCAAACCTGTAAATTTAGTAATATGGAAATTGGTCGTTCACAAATTCGGAAGATTGGAAATTGGATAATTTGGTAATTGGTCATTTACAAGTTTGCAAGTTTGGAAATTGATCATTTGGAAGTTTAGTAACCTAGAAATTGATCATTTGCAGATTTCGAAAGTTGTAAATTTAGTAATATGGAAATTGGTTGTTTGCAAATTTGAAAGATTGGAAGTTTGATAATTTGGTAATTGGTCATTTGGATGTTTAGTAACCTGGAAATTGATCATTTACAGATTTTCAAAGTTGTAAATTTAGTAATATGAAATTGGTCGTTTGCAAATTTGAAGGATTGGAAGTTTGATAATTTGGTAATTGGTCATTTGCAAATTTGCAAGTTTGGAAATTGATAATTTGGAAGTTTAGTAACCTAGAAATTGATCATTTGCAGATTTCGAAAGTTGTAAATTTAGTAATATGAAATTGATCGTTTGCAAATTTGAAAGATTGAAAGATTGAAAATTTGATAATTTGGTAATTGGTCATTTGCAAATAGGTCATTTGGAAGTTTAGTAACCTGGAAATGGCCATTTGTGCATTTTCAAACCTGTAAATTTAGTAATATGGAAATTGGTCGTTCACAAATTCGGAAGATTGGAAATTGGATAATTTGGTAATTGGTCATTTACAAGTTTGCAAGTTTGGAAATTGATCATTTGGAAGTTTAGTAACCTAGAAATTGATCATTTGCAGATTTCGAAAGTTGTAAATTTAGTAATATGGAAATTGGTTGTTTGCAAATTTGAAAGATTGGAAGTTTGATAATTTGGTAATTGGTCATTTGGATGTTTAGTAACCTGGAAATTGATCATTTACAGATTTTCAAAGTTGTAAATTTAGTAATATGAAATTGGTCGTTTGCAAATTTGAAGGATTGGAAGTTTGATAATTTGGTAATTGGTCATTTGCAAATTTGCAAGTTTGGAAATTGATAATTTGGAAGTTTAGTAACCTAGAAATTGATCATTTGCAGATTTCGAAAGTTGTAAATTTAGTAATATGAAATTGGTCGTTTGCAAATTTGAAGGATTGGAAGTTTGATAATTTGGTAATTGGTCATTTACAAGTTTGCAAGTTTGGAAATTGGTCATTTGGAAGTTTAGTAACCTAGAAATTGATCATTTGCAGATTTCCAAAGTTGTAAATTTAGTAATATGAAATTGATCGTTTGCAAATTTGAATGATTGAAAGATTGAAAATTTGATAATTTGGTAATTGGTCATTTGCAAATAGGTCATTTGGAAGTTTAGTAACCTGGAAATGGCCATTTGTGCATTTTCAAACCTGTAAATTTAGTAATATGGAAATTGGTCGTTCGCAAATTCGGAAGATTGGAAATTGGATAATTTGGTAATTGGTCATTTACAAGTTTGCAAGTTTGGAAATTGGTCATTTGGATGTTTAGTAACCTAGAAATTGATCATTTACAGATTTTCAAAGTTGTAAGTTTAGTAATATGGAAATTGGTTGTTTGCAAATTTGAAAGATTGGAAGTTTGATAATTTGGAAATTGGTCATTTGGATGTTTAGTAACCTAGAAATTGATCATTTACAGATTTTCAAAGTTGTAAATTTAGTAATATGAAATTGGTCGTTTGCAAATTTTAAAGATTGAAAGTTTGATAATTTGATAATTTGGTAATTGGTCATTTGGAAGTTTAGTAACTTGGAAATCGGTCATTTGCAAATATGCAAATTTATGAATTTAATAATCTGGGAATTGAGAAATTTGGAAATTGGTTATTTGCAAATTTGGTAGCTTGGAAACATTTCATTTTCCAGTTTGAAAATTTGGAAATTAGTCATTTATAAATGTGGAAATCTAGGAATTGATCACTTGCAAATTTAGTTATTTGCGCGTGGGTCATTTGGGAATTTAAAAATTTGAAAATTGGTGCTTTGCTAATTTTGTAATTTGGAAATTGGTCATTAGCAAATTTAATTATCGGGAAAAAGTGATTTGCAAATTAAAAAATTTGGGAATACAACAATCTAGTAAATGTTCATTTTAAAGTTTGGAAATATAATAATTTAGTGATTGGTCATTTGAAAATTTAGTAATTTAACAGTGTGACAATTGGTTAAGATTTAAGTCTGTAATTTTTAGAAATTGGAGATTTGGAAATTTAAAAATTTGACGACTTGAAAGTGTAGTAAATTGAAGAATTTAACAATTTCAAATGTTCGAAATTTAGAGACTTGCAAATTTATAAATTTACAATTTTGCAAATTTGGAAATTTTTAATCTTATAAATCCTGAATCTTGCAAATTTGTTAATATAAAAATTTGAAACTTTTAAAATTACCAACATCACATTAGTATTTCTGCGTATTCAAAAGCAGCCTACGTTGCACCTGAGTGTTCAACATGCACTAAATCCGCCATTTAGTTCGCGCATTTTATTTACCGATGAATCTGCGTTAACAAGAGACAGCATTACAAATTTTCATATCAACCACATGTGGGCTGCAGAAAATCTCGCGTGATTATTCAGATAAATCGCCAACATCTGTTTTCATCAACATAATCGATGAACATAATGGGCAATCATCTACTTTTATTTTACCAACAGGTGTTGCATATCATAATTTCCTGACTACACATGCTGCAACAGTTTTTGCTTGACATTCCCCTTCGTGATAGACCGCAACTGTGATTTATGCATAATGGTGGATCAACTCATTTTGCTCTGAATCCTTCAGCAATATTAAACCAAAATTTCCGAGGGAAATGGATTGAACATGGTGTACTAGTTCCACGGTTTTCCATCGGCTGATTCTAATCCTCTACATTTTGTCTTATAGAAATTTCTTAGGAATATGGTATACTCTTCATAAATACATAAATGAATTACGAAAAAGAATAGACAATATCTGTGAAGAATGTGAAGAAAATCAGAATTGTTGAAAGTGTCTGAAATTCTCTTATATAAAGATGTGAATCTAAAGTAGATAAATATTACATAGTAGAAATAGTAAGATATCTATATAATAGCATATTATTTATCAAGATTGATTACCAGAAGTACGTCGAACAGTATAACTTAAACAGAAAATTGCTTGTTACTTTGAATGTGTAGGTTCTTTGACCCATGTTCATTAGAGCTCTTTATACTATTTTATGATCCCTATTTACTCTTACAATATTTACCATTTCTTTTTTAAACTCTGTATATCACGTTCACTGAAGGATTCTATACAAACGTGTGAAATATACAGTTGAAATAGATATATCCCATGGTAATTCAATATGCTATGATTTAGTGTGCGTTGGTACAACGCGTGGCCATTCAACATATGTCAATATAATGCATGGTGATTCAATGCGGGACGATACAACACGCCCTAATACAATGCCTGGTTATTCGATGCGTGACAATACAACACATGACATAACGCGCAGTAATACAACGTGTGATGATGTAAGGCGTAGTAACATAAAATGTTACAATACATGTGGCAATACAGTGTATGATTATGAGTAGTAATTCGACGCGTGATAATCCAACTCTTGGTGATTCAACGCGTAGTGATTTAATGCGTAGTGGTTCGACGATTGGTGATCCAACACGTGGTGATTGAACGCGTAGTGATTCAATGCATAGTGATCTATCTCGTGGTAATCCGACGTCTGATAATTCGACGCGTGATAACTGAACACGTGGTAATTCGATAAATGGTAGCTTAACACTTGGTAATTCAACGCTGAATAATTTGCCGCGTGGTAATGTAGTGCGTTATAATTTAATTTGTGGCAGTACAACGCACTGCCATACAACATCTAGCAATTTGACACATGGTAATTCAGCGCGTAATGATCCAGCACGTAGTGATTTAATGCGTGGTGATCTAACGCGAGGTGATCCAACGCGTGGTGATTTAACGCATGGTGGTTCAACGCTTGGTGATCCAATGCGTATTGATCTAACACTTGGTGATCCAACACATGGTAATTCGACATGTGGTAATTCGACACGTGGTAACTCAACGCGTGGCAATTCGACACGTGGTAGTTGGACACTTGGTAATTTGACGCGTGATAATTTAATTCGTGGCAGTACAACGCATTGTCATACAACATCTAGCAATTTTACATACAGTAATTCAGCGCGTGGTGATCCAACACGTGGTAATTTAATGCGTGGTGATCTAACACGAGGTGATCCAACACGTAGTAATGTAATGCGTGGTGATCTAACGCGAGGTGATCCAATGAGTATTACTCTAACACCTGGTGATCCAACGCGTGTTGATCTAACACTTGATGATCCAGTACATGGTAATTCAACGCAAGGTAATTCGAAGCGAGTAATTCGACGCGTGGCCATACAACGCACATCTCACTAAAGCTCAACATTCAACACGTGCAAAACTAACGATCATGATCGTTGTTTCTTATATGCCGCAATGGGAAAGGAAAGTGTGTATGAACGTTTATGTAAAGAAAACCTCATTTGAACGGCAACATAACGAAAATCTACTATATAGTTCGCTCATTCAGATTAGAGGGCTGTTTCAAAACACTGCACAACGTGAGAATGGGACTTGAAATGTCTTTTAATGGACGTACTATTTGGTGTCTTAAATAGGCATGATAATGATCACTTTGGGAGAAAAGTTTTCTAAAAATAATGACACATTAAAGTCTGCGAAAAGTGTGGATGGACGGGTTGTTTCGTGTAAATGTCTCGTCATATTGTTGTCTATGTGTCTTCAGTTGGTGATGTACATAGTATCACAATTAAAACAACCTTCAAAAATATTTTAGAAAATGATGATACAAAAACTTTTTTTAGACAAAAGTTACATGATTTCGAGAGGTAAATTATGTGACGAAGATAGTTTTTTTCTACGTTGACGCGTAATAAAATTGTAAAGGTCTAATTTTTCTAAATGGAATTATATATTTTTTGATCTCGTTAATGTTTATGCAAAAATATTAGGTTACTAGTACTGAAACATTACTGATTTAAAAGATTTTGTGATCTTTATTTTGAAAACATAGAACATACTACTATACATAAAAACGTATATACAGGGTACTTGCTTAAGTGGCAATATAACGACAGTCTACTGTACTTTCAAAAGTAAACAACTAATGTTTTGATTATCACAAAAAAAGCATTATCTCAATTGAAGTAAGTAATACTATTATTGAACATATAAATCTGTGAATGTTTAAAAATAGTAGTTTCTTATGAATATATACAAATTTTTTGATTAAGTATTAATTATCGGATGTTGATGTAAGTTTATAAGCCAATCAGTTTGAAAATTTGATCTGATGCCTTCCAAATGGAAATATATTATATAGTTAAAAATTTATGTCTTATCCTTATTCCACTATTAATTGCATGGTTTTTAAATTCAACAAGTTATTATGCATATACTCTGATACACCTTTTTGTATGAAAATTATAACAGAAATACAATACGTGTATACTACAAAATACTGTACAATATGTGTTTAATAACTTACCGTTTTAAAATTTGTATTATATTCATTAACGGACACATTAATATAAAAATATTAATATTTTTGTTGTACTCCTTGAAATATTAAGTAAAATTTTACCGTCAGTGTTTTGAAATTCCAGGCAATACAAATTTACATTAATATGAGACAGTCGTTAACACATATTTACCTCATCAATATAAATTGCAAAACTATAACGAAAGCCTACTATTAAGAGTACAGTAGAGTCTCGTTATATTACCGCCATTCGCATTAGCAGTTCCTTTCATACGGTAATTGATACCGTTACCCTCGTGAAATCTCTCCTCGTCAGTTTAATACTAACAAAGAACCAAGAATAAGAGCAACATTCGAAACAAGAACAATTTTGAGAAAAGCAAACACTGTAAGGAAGTTACTCGTAGCAGTCCCTTAAACCCGAGAAAATTAATCGTTCACGATCTTGTCATCCGATAAGACAGCTCACAGACCGGGGCTTACCCGTTGATTAATAGCGATGTTTGATGATCAATAGTGATTATCATTTCGAAGTTTACATGTCATGCATTGATTTCATGCACGTGCACTAATTAATCACCTTTGACGATGATGCGTAATACGCAGCTGGTTTGTTTCTTCGATACAGGGTGTCTCGCGTAGAACGTGATCTCGTGGACACCGGGAGTCAGATTTGCCTCCAATCTGGTACCCCAGGATGGTTTCGATCGAACGTATCGGAACCAATCAAGATCCGTTGATGGCTGATCGAACGTGACGAATGCTTCGTCTCGACCTGGTGATAATTCTGCTATCACGTCTTTTGGACATTCTAAACGGGGCTTGCTGTATCCTGTAACAGAATACGTTTGCAACTCTGATTACATCCACATCCCTTCTGGGTTTATATTTATTGTTACGTCTGCAGCAGACTGTGATTGTTCACTTTGTTAGCGTGGATTCTGGTATATTCTGATTATACGTTTATTGTTACGTTTACAGCACACTGCGATTGTTCACTTTGCTAATGTGGACGGTGATACGCCGTAATCACATGTTTATTGTTGCAAGTACAGCCAACTGTGGTTCTTCACCTTGTTAACCCCTTAGCCTATAACATCGAGTTAGACTCATGACGCACGTTACAGTTCAAATGTGACAAAACTAAATCGTATTTGCGCAAAGATCGAGTTTTGGGTATGATACCAATTGCAGTTTGCATAATTAAAGATCGCTGAAACCAAAATATACTTAACATTTCAATATTCTTTATTTACTTTAACGCTGCAATAATTAGGCAGCTCTGACTAACGCACCTGTCGAAAAGTTGTAGGCTAAGAGATTATCGTGGATGGTGATGTGCTACGATCACATGTTTATTGTTATATTTATAGCAAACCGACTTGTTCACTTTGTTAGTATAAGTGGTGATATACTGCAATCACATATTTATTGTTGCAACTACAACAAACTGTGATTGTTCACCTTATTAATGTGGATGATAATACGCTTTGATTACATGTTTATTGTTACATTTATAGCAAACTAACTGTTCACTTTGTGAATGTAAATGGTGATGTGCTCTGATTACGCGTTTATTGTTGCAACTACAGCAAACTGTGATTGTTCGCTTTGTTAGTGTGAATGACAATGTACTCTGACTACATGTTTTATTATGACGCCTACAGGAAACTGTGATTGTTCACTTTGGTAATCTGGATGACAATATACTCTGATTATACGTTTATTGTTACGTCTATAGCAAACTAACTGTTCACTTTGTTAGTGTGGACGATGGTATATTTGATTACGCGTTTACTGTTATCTCTACAGCAAACTACGATCATTGTAATTGATGTACGGATATTGATATGTGTTATGACTAATATACATGACGCGTAATATTCAGAAGATCGATTTAGGAGTTCGCATGTATTGACTGTTTTTTAACTTTCTTAGCTACTTCATCATTTTTTAATTTAATTTTTTTAGTTACTTCATTAGTAACTTGGTTGATTAAAAAGCAAATATTAATTGATAAACAAAAGTTATCGTAAAAGATTTCAATTAAATATATAATTTTTTACCAAAACTAATATTTTGTTCAAATTATATCTTACTTCTTTTGAATTTGGCTTAATCAGTTTATTAAAGCTATTTTTATTTTTCTTAAAAGGCAACTTAACTAAATACCATAGCTTTGTAAAAAATTATCATAAACACGTTTTAAAAATACATCATAGAATGAAATTTTTAAATAATTGTATAGAACTAATAAATTCTTCTCGTTAATTTTAAAAATTAAAATTTCTTGCACCAACAATTATCAGTGGATAATCGAAGTAATTAACAGTGAGAGGAATTCTACTTACTGACACACTCTCCTTGTTTCGGACCGTCCCAAGAGCCATCCGATCGACAACTCAATTCGTATTCCCCACGAAGTTGATACCCATGGGGACACTTCAAGAAACACTTGGTACCAGGTCGATTGGTCACTCTTCGTCTACCTCGCCATGGTTTTGGTGTTGTCATACGGGAACACATTAAATAGCCTCGACCCTCAGGATTCAATGGTGGACAGGATACATTGTTGATATCTAAAATAACAAATAATTCAAATCCTATTTGAGTTTATTTTTAAGTAAAAATGTGAAATTCTTATTATTAATTCTTTACGATCGAAGTTTGAAATATCTCCGGTAAATCTTCTGCATTTTTAAGCAATATAACTGGAAATAGTTCACATCATCGGGAAACCGTCGATCATTATTAAACTGGGAATTGTGTTATTTTCATACCCTTTCATAATAGAGTCAAGTAGTATCAAATTATACATTGGTTAATTTCTGGTTGATACTGGTTATTATTTCAAAACAAAATGGCATTTATGGCATATCAATTTGCAGTTTAAAATGTAATGACAATGAATATACACCTTCCATTAACCTCCATAATATGAAATGGCTGGTTGCTAATTACAGGTAATAACGACCGATTTCAAAGCATACAAACAAATTGGTAACATAAAAGTACCTAAATAAAGTACTTATGCTATATTAATTTAAAGGAAGGATGAAAATAAATTTAATGAAAATAACAGCATAATTTCTTCAGTAATATGATTCACAAAAATTGATTAGTTGCTAAAAGAAGTCTTGTCGTGTAATTAGGTTGTGGTATATTAAATTGATGATTTTGAAGCATCAAAAGTCTGGCAGGATTTGATGACATAAAAGTATTATAAACTAACAAGTATGTTACATCAATTTAAACCTTAAGGTTTAATAAAAATGACTATGTAAACGTTTTACTAATATTTGAAATACAAAATGGCTGGTTCTCGCTTATAGCAAACAATGATCAATTTTAGAACATATAAAATCTGACAGAATTTATTGACATGAAAGTATCGCAAAGCAGAACTTGTATTACATTAATTTAAAGCTTGACGTTTGTGCAAAATGTTCAAACCTTTCGTTAATGTATTTAGCATAAAATTGTTAATCGATCTTATTGCATATTGTACATAATCAATGAGACGATTTTCTGACAACCAACCAATTCATACTACATACAAAAGATTATGAAAAGTTTATATAACCGTTTTCAGCAAATTTTAAGCTTTAAAGTGAAGTATTTATAAAAAGTTTACGTAATCATTTTCAGTAAACTTTAAATTTCAAATGAATATATCATAAGTACTGTTTTGTAGTATTCCTATGTTAACAAATAGAACAGTGACACTCTCAGAACGCTATACTGTCAACTAATTGGACCTAGTTTAGAATGCGGAAGTATAATCTGGTCTCCGTACTATGACTCTCATGTTAATGATATTGAATGCGCCAACACAAATTTTGAAGGCTTGCTACAAAGCGTAATGTTTGTCCATGTCATTTAATTCTCACAACTACGATGTAATTCTTAATAACCTAAACCTCCAAATACTGCACAATGGAAGAGAAATGCTCGACGTTATATTCTTTTGCAAAATAATTAAAAGTATGATATGATCCAACTTTTCTCTTTACACCCTCAATTTGTCTAAAAAACTACCATTTAATTTGTAATGAACATGGCATTAATTACGATTATTTCGATCGTATACATCGAATCGGAAATTATGTGAACTCTGTTCATTTTAACATTGATGTACTATTCAGAAACCCCATGACGTCCTTAAAATACGGGTTAACTGACTTTTAATTTGTAAGAACGAGCGGACAATAGTCACAGTCGTGTTAGGGCCATCATAAATCAGCGTGGATTGGGACCAAGTTGATGGTTTCCAGGCCCGCTCTAACGGCAAGTTTGTTTTTCCTGAAAGTGCGAAGTGGGGATTCGTTCCCCATAAAAACCTTCGGAAAAGTCCGAAGACGATACATATTGTTGGCGATTTTTAGAGAACGAACGTGAAGAGAAAAATCGAACGGTAATAATATTCGTAAAAGAAGTTCTGTGTGAAGTATAGGCATCCTTACAAATTCTTAATTATATTATATTTTGTTGTCAATACGCGATATGTATGTTTTATATTACGTTACTCTGTATTTCTTCTACATACTCCTTTTTCATCTTTTTTGTTTCTACTTCTTTTTCCTTATTTAAACGTGAATTTATACTTCATTTGCTCGAAATTATTTTAAAGTTATAAAACATTAAATTTTCCTCCCTAGCTCATATTTCTTTCTGTATAAAGGGACTTACCCCGCAAACGAAATAAATACAAATAATATACGAGACTCTTGCAGTGTCGAAATCGGCCAATTCATATGCAACAATTTAACACCGTAGTATTCGAATATCTACCACTATCAATTTCAATACAGTTTTCGATTCTTACAAAGGCGATTGCAATCACCGTAGTTATCGATCATCGACGCGATCTCGCAAATCCTTTAATCCGATTACAATTACCCAGATTCTCGTTGATCCGAGATACATTCTCAAACCCGAGTATACTTCTATTACCGTTAATCGTCACAATCGAGGCGTCGATACGCTCGAGCGTAATCTGAAATCCACGGCGCCGACCAAACACTATTGTCGCTCGTGATGCTGACTCGCATTATCCACGATGTCTGCGTAATATATGAATCACTGATGCTAATGACGACACGTAGACACGTAACGATGGTATCGCATCCGTGAGAATCAGCCCTGTGACGGTTCTGCATGACGCCACAAATATCGACGTGTCCCGACGCGACGCAACACCCAACCCAATCCCTATTTGCTCGCCTCTAATGCTCCAGTACTTTTAACACAGTCCTGGATACTTCCCAGGAAGTAATTTAAAATTATGTCATATTATTATATTACGTTATTTGAAAATGTTATTTCGATTTTTAATGGAAGACACGAGTAGGATGAAGGTACCTTATTACAAATTCATCGTTTGCATAATGTTATGGCGCATTCTTAACACATTGAAGACGGATGATGCGAATTCACGTTTTTTATTTTTCACCCATTGGAGACTTGGGTGAAATGCGTTTGGTAATTTTGGAAAAAATTCAATGAGGAAAGTGATTGAAAACTATTGCTTTTTAATAAATAAAAATTTTTGTAATTTATTTCTTCTTTATATACTACTATCACAGAAATTACTATCACCAGGTTTACATTGTGAAGCAGATGATTGTAGCTTAAAATTTAACGAACAAATTGATACCAGAATCATCTCTCTACATACAAATCAATTTGGGAATATTATTTTCTTAAGAAAATTTCAATGAAATTGAACAAAATAAGGAAACAAGTAAAGCATGGAAACTTGTTGCGTATAAAAGCTACGAATAATTATAACTCATAATCATTATCTTCACATACACATCCGTTTTTCAAATAGAAAGTCACTAAAAGTAAATAAAAGTATTTCTTGACAGAGTTACACGAACTAAGGTAAAGGTACCAGTAGTTGATACTTTAAGGAATTTTTTGTCTATTTGTTCACATAGCTCAGGCTAAGTTCACTTTATGCAAAAATTTATGATTAGCAGTTGCTGTACAAACTATTCTTCTATTATATTACAACAAGTATTAATTCCTGATGGCGGTTGTAAATTTTTTTCTTTTTTTTTCTAAAATTTGATTCAATAGTTGACACCCAGCGAAAACAAAAAATTTAGTAGTTGACATCCTTTTGTGTCAGTAGTTGACATAGGGAGAAAATCCAATTAATGAACTAGTCATGATAATGTATGAATACAGAATTTTATTGAACGTTTAAAAAATATTATTCTTAAGTAAGTTTACAAAAAAATATTCAATAATTATAAGTTACTTTCACAAAAAATCTAACTTAGTTTGGTAATTGAATACACATTTCTGGTTCTACTGATTTTAATGGGTTCGTTGATACGAAACAGCACTGTTTCCTATTCATAATCTAGCTTATCCATTCTTTCTGGCCACTTTCACAGTCTACCACACTTTGCCATTGCTGAAATGGTTGCAGTCGTTTGAGACACAGCAATTATAACTCCAGGGAACAACTCTTTTTCGTAGGAAAATACAAAAATATAGTCACTTCTGTATAATTTATGAAGTTATCCTTCGTAGAAGGCATCTCAAAAATGACAGAGGAACAAAGTGAGTAGTTGACACGTAGTAATTTAATAGTTGACACCCCATGTCAACTACTGAATAATAGACGATTACAAGTTTCAATAGTTGACACGGAGTGAATTTAAACAATTTAGCATTGTTTGTTGCCAATTTTAATAAATAAACCTCTTTTTGAGTTTCAAACAACATAAACGAATGTCTTTTTTATTCACAATGATTAAATAATACAAACTTGCAATACTTACATTTTAACTAAACCTTAGCGATTTATATAAGAAAACACTGAAAAATTGTAAGAGCCGTGCGCAAGTTTGATTAATCGGTTGATATGACACTTTTGAATGGCGGATATGCGCAGTAGTTCGCAATTAAGCAGCTGAAGTGCGACAGTATACAGATTAATAAGGTTTGATGTATTCCAACTTGTGGTTTCCTTATTTATTTACTTTTTTTGAAAAAGTGTCAAGTACTGGTACAATGTCAACTACCGGTGCTCTTACCTTAATAGCAAAAATAAGAATAGTTTATCAATAAAAAGATGTTACTTAACAAAATAGTTAATATAAAGAGAGACGAGTAAATGCACGTGGCAACGTACATCACCGGTAGCAGTAGAACACTAAATAAACAAAAGAATGCATATTGCAATATCGCTACCAACTTATAGCCTAGAGAGATTCCAATACCAACATTTTTTTACAAAGAAATGAATTTCCCACTTTCTCCGAAATAGAAAAAATTTATTTCCATGCATTTTAAGTGTGGTTACGAATCATATTACGTCATTATTTAATATAAAAAATACACAAACAGAGTGACAGTGACCAATCAGAAACGCATACGTACATTTTACTTCTATAACTATGATAGGTATTAAATCATGAATAATAAATTGTCCTTGGTTGCCTAAATTATTGCTAAATGTGCAGGCAACCATGTATACGTACTAATTGATTTATTACTATGGCGTGATACGTTGTTATTCATTGCTATTGATTTATTACTACAAGATCAACTGAGGTCCCATGGTCAGGTAATTTACCCAACTCGAATACCATTGGAAATGTTTAAGTACTACTTAGATCACTTTTCGTAAGCAAGAATTGCAAGTATTTAACCTCCTCACACCCTTGGCCACAAATGTGGACAGTTAGTTTACGTCCTATATAAAACTGTATTCGTTTCCGGAACCGTTACAAAAATAAATGTGCTACCTTCCCTAAATTGTCTAACCAGAAAATAAATCCCAACTGCCATGAGGGCAGTAAAAAAGAAGTAAAAGTGTCTTTATGTATGCACTTGTCCGAAAAGACAATTAAGCAGTGGCGCTGTTTTTTATCTTGCGAAAAGTAAGTCGTAATTTTACTGAAGTGTTACAGTTACTAGGGAGTAAAAATAATTGTTACATAATTTTCCAAGAAAATATTGGGTTTTGTATAAATAGTAAACGTCCACATTTTTTCACTCGCAGTTATCTTTTAAAATTCTGAATTGTGAACTTTATTTTTTTAAATTGAATTTTCTTTGTTGAACATAAATAAATTGAAATAAAACTAATTTTCTGTGTTACAACTGCAACTAGAAATTCGTCCTTGAAATATTGATATTTTAAAAATAAATTTGGAAATTTAGAAGTTTAAAAATTTAGAATTATAATTTAGAAACTTCGTGAGATAATAACTTGCGAAGTTTAAATATACAAAATTGAAATACTGAAATACTGTGGAAATTATATGTCAACATTACCAAATTCACAAATCATCGAATTATTGAATTTAGAAACTTTAAAATTTGGAAATATTCTTGTTTATAAGTTATCAGTTTCTCAATTTTCGAAATGTACAAATTTGCAAAAGTGTAAATTTGTAGTTCATCAATTTTTTTAATTTATAACTTCTGAATTTAAGTCTAAGAATTAACAGAATTATGAATTATTTGTTCTTAAAATTTTCAAATTAGAAATTTCCAAATTGAGAAATTTGAGAAACTTAGAAATATTCAATTTATAAACTTTAAAATTTTTTAGTTTAGGGATTAACAAATTTTTTATTTCCCCAATTTGTACATTTTTCATTTTTCAAGTTTAAAAATTTAGAATCCTTGAAACTTAGAAACTTAGAAATTAAAAAATTTTTAATTTAGAAATTTAGAAATTTAGAAATTTAGAAATTTAGAAATTTGGAAATGTAGAAATGTAGAAATGTAGAAATTTAGAAATTTAAAAATTTAGAAATGTAGAAATGTAGAAATTTAGAAATTTAGAAAATTAAAATTTTAGAAATTTATAAAAGGTAATTAACCCAACTGAAAACTTTTAAATCCTACTCAAATCATTTCTCGAAGCTGTAAACTACACAAAGTACGATTAAAAGTTAAAAGTTCTATGCTACAGATGGCACTGACAATATAAAATTAACAAATAATATTCAGAAATATTAGATGATTTATTGTGCACCACTGCTCTAGTCGATAATACTCTTCTTGTATAAATTGATACAAGATAGTCATGAATATTACAATAGATAAAACAAATTTTCAAACACTGTCAAAAACTTTACTATAAATAAAATCAATTTTCAGATACCATTGACTACAGATAAAATAAGTTTTCAAATACTACTGAGCACTTCATTGTAGACAAAATAAATTTCCAAGTACTGTCAAAAACGTTACTGAAGATAAAATACATTTTTTACTATTATTGAATACTTGAATATACATAAAAAAAAAAATGTTCATATTCTGTTGGATTTAGTTAAAATTGTTTCAATAATATCTGATAACTTCATTTTGAAATATAGCCAATATACTGATATCTCTGGATAAGCAACATTAGTATACCTATGCCAATATCTCATTTCAAACTGAAACTTCCGTAAACCCTTCGTATGAAACATACTAACACGTAGAATGTGATACGAATCAGCTGGAGTTGCAACTCAAAGGACACGCTAGAGATAATCTCTGTTGGTAGAACTCGATAAAGATCATCGCATACTGGTAACGCACGTAACCGATGATAACGGGATCGTGGAACACGAAACCAAAAATCACTGACAGCTGTGATATAGTGGGCGGATCGTTACTCGATATAGGGCAGTTAGTATCTTTGCGATAAAATATGGATTATTACATAAAATATGGGTTATTTACTGAATGCAATATCGTATCTGAATACCATTACTGAAAGCAATACCATATACCAAGCTTCATATGCACAGTCCAGTCGAATGACATTTAAAAGTGGACATCACACAATTCTTTATAGAAGAATAACAAAATAATATGAAACAAAATTTTTCGATTTTCGTCTTAGTTTTCGAGAAAATCAGATTTGTCGTCTTAGTTTTTCGAGAAAATCAGTATAATACACGCGTATTGTACTTGCAAACAATGTCTACACATCACATGAATGCTATTGGCTCCAAAGAAAAATACGAAAAATATTTTCAACGGAATTTTACTTTTTCATTTACAAAATTGCTGAAATTGTTGTCCCAGCTGTCGGATGCACAGGTATGCTATGTCAAATTAATGAAGCATGCACTCTCGGTAACGTGTTTTGACTTTTCAATTCCTTAAAAGCGTAATTAATTGCTTGCACTAGTTGCTCCTCACTTTCGACATCTTTACTGTATACTTTTACTCTAATTTATTCCCATAAATAAAAGTCCAAGTACGTAAGGACTGTGGACCTTGCATACCAATCGATCGTTCCTCCACGCCCCATCCAATAATCATAATTATCATTTAAAAATCTTCTTACATTTCTACTCAAATATGATGAAGCACAACAATCGTTTACATTGCGTGACAGAAAATGTTGCCATAAAAGCACAGAAACGCAGTGGATTTTCAAACTTGATTTTCTCGAAAACCAAGCCGAAAATCAAACAATTCTATCGTATATCTTTTCCTATTTTCGTATAAGGAATTTCGTGGTCTTTACATGTTATTTGGTCGGACACTATATGATGTCTTGCAAGCTTGATATACATTCTATTAGGTCCAACGATTCCGAAACACCACCTATCGCATCGTGTTAATCCATGATCATCCCTATCGAGTTTCTAGAGGTCACGAGTTCAACTCTCGATTGTATTCCGCGTATCTATCGTGTTCGCGTGATTGGAATACTGATCTCTGGTCTAGAGTCCTCTGTATCCACGGATATCCCACGTAATCGGTTGGTATCGAATGATACAGATTTCGAATCTCCTATTTTCTTTCCTATTCAACTATTTGTTTCGGTTCTGACGGTTTTGGTATCGTTTGCATCTTTTGCCTTCCCCGATCATAAAATAAATTGCAATCATATTTTGAGTCGGTTGAAGAATCTTAATTTATAAATTTTTAAACACGTCATTTTTTTGTATTATACAGTTTTGGTATTTCAACGCTAGATTTACGCGACACGTCAAGATGACGGATCGTAGATTTCTTACTTTAAATACAAAAATTAAGCTTTTGTCAGAAGGTATGATAACCCTCTTCAAGATAAATTCTACAAACTAGTTTACGTATTATTCATTTATTTATAATTTCAATTTAAATATAAATGGTTATTAGGACTAAAACGAGACTTGTCGAAATGACGGATTTTAGATTTCTTATTTTAATACTAAAACGAGAGTTTGTTAGGTATTTAAATTGAAATTGAAGCAGAAAAATAAATAAAAAAGGGATAGTAATTAGCTTATACAATTCTTTACCTTGATAAAAGTTAACATTTGACAAAGGCTTCGTAATAATTTCTGTAATTTAAAAAAAGTCTAAGATTCGTCATTTTGACAGGATCTGTAAATCTGATGTGAAATATGTGAAGCTTCTGTTAAAATGTATATCTCATCGATATACAGCAGAGGACAAAAGTATTCGTACACTTGAAATATAGAAATAAAAAGAACAATACTTTCTATATTATTAAGTATATTTAATCATATATAGCTGTATATTAAACATTACACTTACAGCAACAAATGACCCAAAACCGAAGGCAATAACATCATGTAGTAACTTGAAATGACTTGAAATTCACGAGATCGTAAGAAATCACCGCAACAAAAGTATTCGTACATTATCATTTATGTTGATAAATACAACAGTTGCGGTGGCATCAGGACATTCTGATCAATGTAACCATTACATTAGTAGATGTTATGTTAGTTTAGTCAGTAGTAATTGTGGCGAGTACACTTTAACACTAATATTGCAATATGGGGAAAAAATGCAATGAAACAACATTAGAAGAAAGAAAAATTGTTATACGGTTACATGAAGAAGGTAAATCATATAGAAATATATCAGAAATACTAAAAAGAAGTCGATCGACTGTACAAAGTATTATGAACAAGTATAAAAAAGAAGGAATATTACAGAATAAAGAAAGAAACGGTAAACCCCGAAAATTAACTACGGGAGAAGAGCGTAAAGTCGTCCGCACTATTAAAGAAAAACCAGATATCAGTGCATCTGAAATTGCATCACACCTTAAAGAATCTATGCTGAAGGAAATTCACCCTAAAACAGTACGAAGAGTGCTGCATCGGGCCGGATATAACAGTAGAGTTGCGAAAAAGAAACCACTCATAAGCAAAGTAAACAAAAAAAGAGATTCGAAATTGCAGAACAATACATAGATGCTAGCGACGACTTCTGGAAAAACGTAGTATTTTCCGACGAGTCAAAATTTGTCAAATGTGTGTCAAAAGTATGGCGGAAAGCTAATACTGAATTGGATTTCAAAAATATGCAACCGACGACGAAACACGGAGGTGGAAGTATGATGGTGTGGGGATGTATTGCTGCTTCTGGAGCGGGCAGTTTAGTAATAATAGATAAAATAATGGATAAACATTTATATTTAAATATTTTAAAAGAAAATTGACAAAATAGTGCAGATAAATTAGGCATTGGGAAAACATTTTATTTTCAGCAGGACTGTGACCCGAAACATACAACCCATATAGTGCGTTAGTGGATGTTATACCATACTCTTCGCAGGTTAGAAACTCCTCCATAATCGCCTCACTTAAATCTTATCGAACCTGTATGGGCGAAACTAGAAAAAAATGTGCGAAAACGTGATATAACGTCGAAAGAACACTTGAAAGAAATATTAAAAAGAGAATGGTGTAATATAGAACCTGACTTCGTTAAAAATTTGGTGTTGTCAATGCCCGATAGATTACGTGAAGTGATTCGCCGGAAGGGTTATCATACAAAATATTAATTTATAAAATTCCTGTTAAAATAATTGTAGCAATAATTAAGTGTACGAATACTTTTGTCCCGGCGATTTCTTACGGTCTCGTGAATTTCAAGTAATTTCAAGTTACTACATGATATTATTGCCTTCGGTTTTGGGTCATTTGTTGCTGTAAGTGTAATGTTTAATATACAGCTACATATGATTAAATATACTTCATAATATAGAAAATATTGTCCTATATTTCAAGTGTACGAATACTTTTTCCGCCACTGTAAATCATTGTATAAGCCAGTTTATTTATTCTTATAGTTTGGTTTCAATTTAAATGTAAGTGGTCATCTAAAATTATTTATTTACGAAATTGTGCATATAACAAGGTATTTCACGCAATTTACTTTTGACTAAACGTAAAGTATAAATTTATTGGGTACAAACATTCACCGTCATAAATATTCACCATCACACTTTGTTCCCGCGAGCTCGTATTGAACACCATCGTCCTCGATAATTTAATGGAATTCGGCAATTATCGGTTCGTCGCGAAATGTATACTTGGGTTTTGAATCGACATAACTGTGCAAACAATCGCAATCTGGGTCACTTGATTTCATATTCGCCGAGAAACTTGTAAAACGTTAGCGTGTTCCGGAGCAATGCAAATTCCGCGCTGGAACTTCTTGTGTCTTCCTTATTGCCCGATAAGTTTATGCAAACGAGAGCAAACTCGTCCAACAAAAATTCGAACAACCGAGAAATAAAATGGGAATAATATCTGCCGGTTAAATTCCAAATGCACCGGTACAAATGCAATCCACGTGAACCAATATTGCGACCTTGCATTTTTGCATATCAGCTGAATCTTGATTGCAGCGAAGATAACGTAGATATTCGATTGATATCATAACCATATTATGAATATGTAACAATTTTATTTGAAATTAAATTAAAAATTGAATCAGATTAAAAATTTTAAGAGTCAATATTGTAATGAGTAGGATTATAACTAAAAATAATAAATGACAAAAATAGGCAATTATTCATAATAAAATTATAAAAAAGTTCATTTTTAAATTAAGCAATATGTAAACGAATTTTCAAGATTATATTTAAGAAATGTTTGTAATTGGTTCATAATAGTAGACTACATATTGTATACATTTTTAAATTTAGCAATTTGGAATGAAGACTGAAAATTAAAACGTTTAGAAGTCTAGAATTTTGGAATTCAGAAATTTAGTTAGGTAATAATTTAAACAGTTTAGAAATGAGAGAATAAATTGCTCGATTAAGACGTAGATAATGTTATTCTATCCATATAATTTCAACACAATTTTTAAAAGATTGACAAACAACGAATAATGATTATGTAACATAACTTCGAATAACTTGTTAAACAATAATTTATTCTGTACCATAACAAATATGGAAGAATATATTATCCGTAAATAACAAATAACTTCGTTTTATTTCTGATTTTAATTTCCAAATTATTAGCTATTCACAAATAATTGTCGAATAAAATATTCTTCAAAACTTATCGAAATAAACAATAATTTTTGCTATTTTGTAGATAACAAATAATTTCGTTCCATTTCCAATTTCAATTTGCAATTTACTTGGTACTCGCAGATACCTACCAAATAAAATATTCTTCGACAATGATAATAAAATATAACGCATTACTCGTTCATAACAAATAATTATTTACAACTTTTATTCAAATAACTCTAAATTCTGTTAAATATCAAAAGACTCGAGCAGCGTATTAATGCTCTTTTTCATCGACTCCACAACAATCAGCAGAAGGAACGAAACCATAAATCTTTCAACGAAGTGAAATAATTGAAAATGTTGAATTCCGCTGGATGCAAAACCATCCTGGCGGTAAATTAATCCAAATGTAAGAAACACGGGGAAATTTATCGTTGTCCCGTGAATTCGGTGTAATAAAGGGGACACATTACTCAACTGTGCAAGTATTAATCGCAAAAAACTGAAAGCTGGTGTACAACTGAGCATTCAGAATGATAATATTATTGCAATGTACAGTCGCGTGCAGCTTACAATAAGCTTCACCGAGTTAAAGGAAATTGTAGAGACATAAGTCTTTCATCATCCGCTTTCTAGGTTAGGTTCATCATAATTTTCCTGACTCCACGCGATGACGAGTTTATGGAACGCGTGCCAGAGCTTGCACATCAACGATTCATAGCTGGTATTTTGTACACTTGTAAATCATTTTAATTTCCTGTTATAAGTTTAATACAAATGAAATAATAAAAAGACTAACTTTTGGTGTATAGTGCGTTGCACGCACATATCACCCCTTATATTTTTAATGATCTGAGCTTGTGATGAGAAATTGTGGTCAGTGTTCCTTAAATATTAGTTTGTAGCGTGTAAAAATTGTGTAAAAGAAAATTGACGTATTAACTTAAATATTAACGCTTAAAGATCGCACTGGGGTATGAAACGACCCCAGCCAATGTAGCTTTGATTTAAGCCACTTTATATCCTGAAAATCTCAATAAATACTTTATTTTGCAACCCTGTTATTTTTACTACTTTTCTCCCTCAAACTGTTATATTTCAAAAAAGTTCAGCTAAAATTTTAGTTCTTTATATTAAAATCGAAAAAAGTTTTGAATTTTTATGTGACAGCCGTCAGTTTTCAATTTTTCAGGTGTTTAATTTTTTTTCATATTCAATGTTCAAATTTACTGAAATCAGCTGTGAAATATGTTAAAACAACTTTTAAAAATTATTTAAAATTTCTTTCAAGTTAAAATAATGAGTATCTTGTTTGTAAAAAACTTGTTCGAGTGGCTGGGGTCGTAAACGTCCCAGTGTGTCAGGTATGTTATTCTGATGAACTGTGAACATTAAGTTGATTTTCATATTATATTTTATACAATTTGTTGTTTACACACTACGAATTAGTATTCAAAGAATATTAATGTAGTATGCACGACAAATTTTGTCTCATCTGAAAGCAATTAACGAACATAAATTCTCAATAATCAAATTTGTAAATCCATATACCTGCAAATTCCCAATCTTCTACATTAAGAAATAAGGCTTGACAGCAATATAATCGATGGCAAAGTAACAAGACCATTGATCAAAACCCCTCATAAAATTTTAATAGAACAAAATCTATACACTAATTTCATAATAATTTTAACTTGTTATTTTATATACAAATTTTCTAGTTAAAATTTTAATAATATATTATAAAAACTAATATACATATTGCTACATTTATGTATGTAAATAAACTAATGAGTTGTTAGACTTACACTCTAAATATAAAATAATGTAATTTTATTCTTTTATATAAATTCTAATATATAACAAAATCCATAGACCAATTTAACCCATTAACTGCCAATTGTTTTGTAAATTTATATGTCGGGGTGACAAATATTTTCATAAGTTGGGAAACATTAAAACAAAAAATAATTTTGAAAATTAGAATGCAAGTGTTTATCGAGTACACATTTTAATATAATCCTACTGCATGTAATAACAAAAAATTGTATAAAAATTATTCAAATTGGTTAATAATATATTTATCATATATATGTACATATAAACATATATATTTTTATACGCTACAAATTAGTGTATAAGTATAAAATCCCACTAATCAATGTATAAGTATAAAATCCTACTAATCAATGTATAAGTATAAAATCCCACTAATCAGTGTATAAGTATAAATTACTCTATTATTATAAGTATAAATTATACTTTAATTAAATTGTATTCATATTTTAATGAATAAATGTGGGGCAGTCAAGTTATAAGGAAGTGTTATACAGATCATGTTCTTAATAATGTATGTCAAAGTAAAAATCAATGAAGCTGTCCATTTTTTTCAATATTTACCAAAAATTCGTTGAAAATATGATTCTATTAATCATATACGTTTTTCCCTAGTTCTCCGAAAATATAAAAGGCACGTCATTCTCTCCCCTCCACCTTCAACCAAAAGAATGTTATATTGCACGCGACTGTACTTCAGAAATTGCCACATGCCGTCGACCGACGCTCAGACATATTACTTTGGAGGACGCGCGAATGATGTATGATCCTGAAGGAACGTGCAAGGGTTGAAAACGTTATCCTTGTCAAGGAGAACTTACCCACGCAGGACTTGCCGTCTGATGACAAAGCTTTTTCATCACCGTCGCAAGCACAGAAGAAGCTGCCATCCGTATTCTCGCAGACCTCCGTACATCCACCGTTGTCAACTGTGCACTCATTGATATCTGCACACAGATGAAACACGCGGAATTACTTCTGTGCATAAGAAACAGCCAAGGGACGTTAAATACCCGGGAGGATGCTCCTTTCAACGACGACGATTTATACAATTTTCTGGAACGCCGTGCCTGAATTAACAACGACGGACCGAGAAAAAGAATTTGAATTATTTGGTCGTACGAGTTTCTACAGTTTTTCTTTTGCGAGCATTCGAGAAAAGAAAACGTTGAATAAGTTATGTATCGATTTTGTATTTACAATGATTTGTAACTTGCACTTTTTGTAGATTTGTTTAACCTTGTTAGCTAAACTTTACTTTGAAGCACACAAATTTGTTGATTTTTATTTACCATATAATGGTTTCTGACGCCGAGAATGCAAAACTGCAAGTTTTAATATTAAGCGGTTTAGTAATCATCCATTTTGGTTTAATAATCCAGCTGTTACAAAGTTATACATCAACTTGAGCGCTTTTGGCGTGTTTGACTGGTTACTGCGACGCCATATTAGCTTTAACCCCGTTGATCGGTTAGGTAGAGAATGCAATTAAAATGGAAAAACATGTTTCGATAACTAGTTGTAGATGTTAGTTTTTTTCTACTAAACGACGTTATAGAATCATTTTCTCATAAACGTAGTCCAATTAAATTATAGGTAAAAATCAACGTGGCGTCATACTGACATGTCGAAAAAACTAAGAATGCTCTTTACATATATGCATAACTTTTTACCTTAATTCCTAACATATTACATGGTAAAAAGAAGGTCAATAGTTTCGTATGTCCCAAAGTAAAGTTTAGCCATATTTTGTTAATAAATTTTTACAGGAATTATGAATTGTAGCCAAAATTAAAAGTGCAAAATTGCGATTATTTTTTTAACAAAAATGGGAAAATTTGAATAAGGTCTGGTTTTAAATAGTAATTAGTAGATTATGGTTTATGTATTTATAATATATAGGTTAGTTTAGTTTATTGGTTATCTTCGTTACGAAGATGGCGCTTGAATTTATTATATCGAGATATTGGGCTCTGTACCAACCTAGAGTAATGTACAAAGAATATTTTGTAGAAGAAATCATAACGAAATATTGTTTCTTGGCATCAGGATATTGGCAAAGCGAAATCGTATTTTGCACATTTTTGGAAATCGAATATCTACTATTCTTGTCTCTTTTGAATAATACACTATAACGTAACCAAGAACCACCGGAGTGTATTAATTTTCCACCCGAAGAGCTGACTCTTAAAATAACTGGTCATATTCCAAATACGTTTAATTAAAGTTTTATCGCGTATGAAGCTAATCGAAACACGTATACTATTCATGAGAAAGACTTCATAGCGGAAACAACGGCTAGAAAATGGTTTCCGTGCTTCAGATATTGCTATTTTTAAATCTCTGACAAACCACGTTTTGGCTATAACCAGGCTCATATTTTAACTGATAATAAAATTCGACTATCTTTTACGTGATTCGTTGATTGAGTACCTCTATTATATGTAGATATATACAATATACATACAATATACACACATTAAGGGGTAACACCACTCTAGAGCCAGAAAAAGAGACCTAAATTTGACAATTTATTTTGGAAGTATGACAAGCGGAAAAGAATTTCTTTTCAGAGGGTTTATTTAGCACATATTGAAGTACGAAAAATAATTTTTGTTTTGTCATTTTCGTACAAAATGGGGGCGACAGAGCCCATCGGTGGGAACAGCTTTTGTAGAAACACCGCCACGGGAGGACGGATTTCTCGCCATGTGTGAGACTTGGAATAAAAAATTAAAAAAATGTATAATCTATATACAATTGGCCTTGGTAGTACGTAGGGGTTTTTTGTTTAATCAATTTTTGTAGAAGTTATGCATGTTTTAAGAAACGAATCGACTTTTGCATGAAAAATGTGCATTGAATTGTTTATAAAAAAAAAAGTTTACATTCAATCAAAAAACGGCTACGTACTACCATGGAGGATATTGTTGTGAAGCTACTGTAACAATTTCAATTCGATCCATACAATAGTCACTGAGAAATCCGTCCTCCCAGTATGACAAAAGTGGTTTCGAGAAAAACGCGTTTAAAGTTTTATGAACATTTTAATTCTTCAATTTCTTGTTTACCCCTAATCTACGATTCCTGCACCATACATTTGGCGATTCAGGTCGATGTTCGCCTTCTTTTCTACCTTCCTCTACAACCATTTGTTTTGTAGGTAACAGATGTACTTATTATTTTAAATGGTAAAAGTAATACAAAAGCCTTGAATCGCAGCACGCCGCGTAAGTACTCAGTGCGCGCTCTGAGAAGCCGCGGCAAAATTGATAATTGACTCTTGTAAATTGATAAAATTTTAAATTTATGAATATAGAAATCTTATACATGTGGAATTTTTTAATTTGCAAATATTCAAAAATTACTCAAATTACTATGTTTTTACAAATTAGTACATTTACAGATTTAAAAATTGACAAAATTTCAAATTTATAGGTCTAGAAATTCCAAATATAGACAGTTTTTTAATTTGCTAATTTCGAAACTTGCAACTATCAAATTTTCAAGTATTAAAGTTCACTTTACAAGTCAATAAAATTTTCAAATTTATGAATCTAAGAATTTCATTTATAGACAACTTCTTTAATTTTGAAATTTCTGAATTTCTAAATTTTAAATTTTCAAGTTATTAAATTCTCAAATGTTTAAACTGAAAAATTTCAAATGTATGCACTTAGTAATTTCAAATAATTAAGTTTGAAAATTCAAAACTTCTCACATTCCAACAAATTTGTTACCTTAAAAATTTCCAAGTTTAAAAATCTTGAATTTAAAGATTTATAAATTTCAATATCTTCAATTTAAAAATTCTAAATATATTACACAAACTTACCAATTTAAAAAATTTAAGATGATACAAATTTAGAAATTTCAGATTTTCGAATTTAGAAAATCAGACACTTAACAATATAGAAATCTGAAATTTTTATACAGATTATTATTAAAAATTAAAAATAATACAAATACCTAAATGTAAATGCAAGAAACGTACTGAATGATTCTCGAATTTGCATCATTTTCTAAAGCACACTTTTTTAGAAATGCAAAAGCTACTTAACAGTTGAAGAAAAATTGCAAACTATGAAAACGAATGTATTATTGAATAACAGTACTATTTCGAGGTACATTTAACGATGTACATTGCACTCAGTATCCAATTACTTCGTTTGATTTCCGTAGACGTAAATTAACGTCAAGTATGATGTACGGTGGACGGAACTTTTAGATCATACTACGTTGCATTGTTCACGAAATTAGAAATGAGATTTGCAGCAATATCGGATATCTCCGGTACCTCCATTATTTCCTCATAATGAGGCAGATTTCATCCCTTTTTGAGAATGATATGGGTCTGATGTAAAGTTTCCAGATTTCCAAATTCGCAATATCCACGTTTCGAAACTTTCTATTTCCAAATTTATAAATCCTCAAATTATAAAGTTTGTATTCCTCACTTTCTAAATTTCTACATTCCTGAATTTCTGAATTTCCAAATTTCCAAATTTCTAAATTCTCAAATTTCTAAATACCCAAATTCCGAAATTTTCAAATTCCTAAATTCCGAAATTTCAAAATTTTCAAATTTCTGAATTCCCAAATTTCTAAATTCTCAAATTCCCAAATTTCTAAATTCCCAAATTCCCAAATTTTCAAATTCCCAAATTCCGAAATTTCCGAATTTCCAAATTTCCAAATTCCTAATTTTCTAAATTTCCAAATGCTCAAATTTCTAAATTTCCAAATTCTTAAATTTCCAAATTCCTAAATTCCTAAATTTCTAAATTTCTAAATTTCCAAATGCTCAAATTCCTAAATTCCCAAATTCCCAAATTTCCAAATTCTCAAATTCCTAAATTCCTAAATTCCTAAATTCCTAAATTCTTAAATTCCTAAATTCTCAAATTCCTAAATTCCTAAATTCCTAAATTCTTAAATTCCTAAATTTCCAAATTCCTAAATTTCCAAATTCCTAAATTTCCAAATTCCTAAATTTCCAAATTCCCAAATTCCTAAATTCCTAAATTCCTAAATTTCCAAATTTCTAAATTCCCAAATTTCTAAATTCTCAAATTCCTAAATTCCCAAATTCCCAAATTTCCAAATTTTGTAAATTTCTAAATTCCCAAATCTCGAAATTTTGATTTTCTAAGTTCCTAAATTCCCGTACTTTTAAAATTCTAAATTTCTAAATCAAGTTTTAAAATTCAGAAATTCCTCGTTTCCCAAGTGTCCATATTAATAGAAACCAAAATTCAAAATGCACCGCCTACGACATTAGAAAAGTGATTTCCTACCATATCGGATATCACTGTTGCCTCCACTCGCTCTCAACAAGCGAGATTTACTTTTTTTTCAAGGGTGGGATCGATTTAATATGAGTTTCCAAATTCCCAAAATAACAAATATCCATTTCCCAAAGTTTCCATATTCCAAAATTACAAATTCTCATTTTTCTACATTTCTAAATGTTCATATTTCCAAATTTCTAAACGTCTACACCTATAAATTTCCAAATTGCCCTGTTTTCATACTTGTAGAAACCCGAAACTCCAAATACACTGTCTACGAAATTGGAAAAGTGATTTCCTGCTATATCGGATATCACTGTTGCCTCCCCTCGCTCGTAACAAGCGATATTTGCTTCTTTTTTCGAGAGTGGAATCGATCACAGTTCGAAACCGGTGCTCGAAGTTCAAGTTGGTCTGGCGGCCACGCGCAGCCAGATAACGTCTGACCTCCGCTCGTGGTCAGGTCAAAAACGACGGTGGCCTCTTTCATTCTCGTGTAACGACTTCTCGTGAACGATCCTGCATTCTTTTGGCGAACACAGTCGAGTGACCGGTCAATTGTCCACGCGATGGCGTTAAATTGACCGAAATAGACGTACAAGGGTCGGCCAGATTGCGATTGCCTCGAGCACTTTCAATGACCGCCAAGAGTGCTCGACTTCCGTCGCTTTCACGACCTACAGACGCGATATGCCATACAACGCGTGATAATGACACTCGAATAGAATGTAGCCAGACCGGAGGGACATCCTTTTTCGTGTAGTCTGGCTCTCGATGGCGATTTCGCACAGGATCGATACGAGATGTCTGATTTTTCCCCTTGGCACTTCCTTTCGTACGCCTCGAATTATTTTTTTTCTACTACAGATTTAACTGCAGTCATTAAATCAACTGATATTATTTTACGTGAAACTCGTAGCAGGTCATTTTCAGTATGTTATATCAATAACAGCTATTTTATTGCTAGTATTGCTTATACCCAATAATATGATACTCAATAGTAGATATGGAGATAATAACAATTTTCGAGTTATCAAAAAGACTGGTCAGTATTAGATGTGGAGATAACAATTTTCAAGTTATAAAGACTCGACATTAGGTGTGGAATTAACACCTTAACCTATAATTTTCTAGATAGTTGCATCATTCACAGTTACTTAATTATTGCTACAACGTTAAGACAACTAAAGAATGTTAAAATGTTAGGCACGTTTTGCCTTCAGCAATCCTTGATGATACAGATTATAATTAGAATTGAGCACAAAATTCAGTGCAGTGAAAATACGAGTCTGGTTTATCACATTCCAACAGTAGTGTGCGTCACGTGTGTGACACGTAGTTGTAGTAGTAATCGAAAAGACTCGACATTAGATGTGGAATTAATCCCTTAACTTATAATTTTCTAGTCAGTTGCGTCACTCACATTTACCTAATCATTGCTACAACGTTAAGACAACTAAAGTATGTTAAAATGTTGTGTATGTTTTGCTTTTAGCAATCTTTGATAATACAGATTATAATTGAACCCAAAATTCAGTGCAGTGAAAATATGAGTCTGGTTTATCACATTCCAACTGTAGTGTACATCACGCGTGTGACACGTAATTATCAAAAAGACTTGACATTAGGCGTAGAGATAATAACAAGGATATTTTTCTTAATTTGCGTAATCGCATTTGTCGTTCATTTTACAGGTCGAAATTCGAAAACGTCAATTCGATGGGTGGTAGGATAACAATTCCCCATAGGGAGATGAGCGACCTAACGAGATTCAAGCTGCTGGACCTGGTCGTGCTCCATAACAGGGCTTTAGACGATCCTAGTAGGTAATCGAATTAGCTTGCACGCGAATCCGGTCGATAGGCTTCTCCACCGCAATATAGGATCAAGATTCTGGATCATCAGTGTTCGGAAAACTGTCCGAACTAATAGCATCGTGGCTGGGTTCGATATCTTTTCCATTAGTTTCAGCGCTCCTGCCAAACCGAACACGATGATGTTTGCTTACGACCGCGGGATCGAATCTTGCCTGCAATTTCTACGAGTGTTCTTACGATCCCGATAGAATTTTGCAGATTCCTGGTATTCCAGTGAATCGTTATAGAACAAGTGGAGTCGAGGAAATAATGGAACAAAATGCGATTTTATGAATTGAAACAATGAAGGGTACTTTGCACGATTCGTTCAATGGAATTCTTTACGTGAACGAGGACGGATGATTGTACAGGGTGTCTCAGTTTTTTACCTGCAAACTTTACTTACACAGTATGTCTGAAAAGTAACGGAACTTTATAAATTTAAGGAACACTATTAGCGACATCTATAAAAACAATATGCTATCTGAAAACAGTATTCCTCCCCTTCAAAACAAAACAATCATTATTAGAATCGAGTAATGAATTGTAAACTTATAATGTTTAAAGCGACAGAACCTTTCGTCACCGTGTCACAAAATCACGATGGAGCAAAGAGCGAATATTAAATTCTGCTCGGTAAAGCTCGGTGAAACTTTTACAGAAACATTTGAATTAATGAAAAATGTTTATGGCGACGATTGTTTATCCCGTACACGTGTGTTCGAGTGGTATAAGCGATTCCAGGATGGTCGTGATACTTTGGAAGACGACCCAAAGTCAGGTTTTGGGTTTTTCTAAATTCTAAACGATTCTAAAGGTATTATACTTCGGGACTTCGTTTCACAGGGACAAAATGTTAATGGCGAATATTATCTGGGTGTTATGGAACGTTTGTGGAAAATAACTGTTCGTGTGAGGCCCGAATATCGAGCGCCAGGGACTTGGTTTCTGTTGCATGATAATGCACCATGTCACAGAACTGTCGTTGTTCGTGAATTTTTGGCGAAAAAACAAGTCTGTGTGCTCCAACATCCTCCATATTCGCCCGACTTATCTAAATGTGATTACTCCCTTTTTCCAAAACTGAAATTAATTATGAAAGTAACATTTTATGACACTGTTACACAAGTCCGAGCAGCTGTGACGAGGGTGATTGAAACGATTCCGCAAAAGGACATAAAAAATCTATGTTAACATTGCCTGAGCGTGCCCAGCGGTGTATTGATGCGGAAGGGATGTATTTTGAATAAAAAAAATTAATTTTGGCAAAATAACTAATACTTTCTTCTTTATTTAAAAAGTTCCGTTACTTTTCAGATATACTGTGTATATATTATATTCACAAAAATAAAGAAAAAATGTTATATCGATATAGGATTTTAAACACTTTATTAGAATGTTATAACAAAGATACGATGTAAGTAACAGTATCATAGAGGTTACTGATTATGTAACCCAGTATGTACTATATAACAGTATGTCCTAATCTTTTCCTGCAAGCGTTACATACATATTCTATTCGTGAAAGTAAAGAAAGAATATCAATATAAAGTTTCCACCAATTTATTAAAAAGTTATAATGACAACGGACTGCTTTGTTTTTTTTATATGAAATAGAGGTGTTTCAATTTTGTTCGTGTAACTTGACTAGCATATTGTATAAATAAAAATAAGAAAAATGTTTATATAAACATGGACTCTTGACGGCATTATTAAACCTTATAAACCATTGTTTCATTTTTATGAAAGTTGAGAATTATTCGTATGTGGTATCGAAGGGAAAAATCGTTTGTTATCATTTTATATATTCATTATAATTTTCGATAAAACATTTAAACGCTACGTTTATATAACATTTTTTTTCATATTTATTTAAAGAACTTACTTTTAAAATTTTATGTACAAAACTGGGTGGTGCTGCATGTGACACCGAAGAACAAAGCAGTTCGAAGTCATTTTGTATTTTTGCTATAACGTTTTAATAAAGTGTTTAAAAGTGTATATTCATATAATATCTTTTTCTCATTTTATGTATGGAACATGTTGGTAAAGTTTGGTCGTAAAAAACGAGGACACTTTGTATAATTTTTTATCTTCGTTTTAAAATGTGTTTTCCAGGTATTTTGAACGTCATTCAAGCAAGACATTCTTGCATTTTGAATTTAATTTATTATGGAAAATTTGTACTAAATACATATTTTAAAGCAGTCAAGTAATATTCTAGTATACATCTTTGACCTACTTCATTATTGCTATAATGAACTTCATCGTTAATAATGCATTTGCAGTCTTAATATACATAGGATGAAATTACAAACTGTAAAAATGTAAAATTCATAGACTTTTTTAATTTATTAATTTGGAAATCTGAAAGTTGAAAATATACGAATTTAAACGTGTTTTAATACAGAAATTTGAAAATTGGAAATGTAAAAACCATATACTTTTTAAATTACTAATGTGGAAATTTAAAAATGTTAAAATTTGGAGATTTAAAAATTCAGACATCGAAAAGTTCAGTTTACAAATTCAGGAACTTAAAAATTGTAGAAATTTCTAATGTCTACCTTATACATCAAGAAATTACCTTTGTGAGCTTATTAATATAAACCGATCAAAGAACTAATCTATTTAATATCTTTGAATGGATTTAAGCATCTTCAATCGCTGTTTGGAGCACTGTATTGCTTTCTGGTTATTAGCGACTGTTATTTCGTGATTAGTGCTTTCACAGTAAGGCGAGCGTACTAACAAGACTCTATTTCCGCTATTGCTGGTCTTCGTAACACCTTCGAAAGTGATTAGTACGGGCAATCAAGTTATACAAGGAAATTGGTTTCTTCAATCAATACTGATGCATTGTGCGATGATTAGTGTTCCTGTGGACGGTTTATACAGGAAATTATTATCTCTAGTGCAATTCAACTGTAAATTGTTATTTGAACCGTTTATTGTGAAAGTGGCCTAAATGCATTTATGTTTAAACTGAGATATTTAAGAGCTTACGTTTCAATAAAATTAAAAATATATATATAGGATGTTAATGTATCACACTCCTGAAGTGTGTCAAGGAGAGTTTTTATAATAATTAAGATACAAGTTAAAATAATAATAATATTAAGTTAAAATAATAACAATTATTAAGTGAAGAATATACATCTTCTTACCAAGAATGGACTTAAGCCACTTTCAAAATTAACAACCAGATTAACATTAAATTTGAAACAGCACAAGTCCATCGATGCAATTTAAAATGCTTCAAATTGAAAAAGCAATATTCAATTTATTTTATATTTCATTACAACACTTGACAAACACCATTTATGCAATTCAGGAAATTTCCTAATTACAGTCTCTGGCCATCGAATTAGGACTACTATAAATTTTTAGCATTTTTCACGCTTTCCGTAAAATTAAAAGGCTTGTTCTAACATGATACACTACTACTGTACATAATATTATTAACACACGTTAATATCTTGTATTTCCACCTCTTAAATTTAAAATTTGTGAGGAAATTTCAATAAATCATGTTATAGTGATAAAATTTTGTTCAATTGAAATGTTCAAATATTTTGTTCATAGAAAAATAAGTGTCTTTAAAATTACTTATTTACGTATTAAGTAAAATTTTATGGAGGAAGGGGAAGTTTAAATAAGTAATTTGAAAATATTTAAATTTGATATAATTTGGGCATTTTTTAATAATTTCATTAAAATCCATAAGGGAATTTTAATAAAAAATTTGATTCGATTTAAATGTTATAATACTTTCATCGAGCAATTTTTGAATAGAAACTAAACTAAAAAATTAATTTAATCCATATAACATCGATCAATTCGCACGATCATGAATCCAGAACGTAACACGAAATTGAAGTTCCTTACAAATTCTTCCCCCATCGTCGAAAACTTAAGCGTAAAAATGTAGCTCGTAGAGGCAACTGATTTGAACAGAACCGTACTAAACGATTCAAAGTTCGAGGATCGTCCCTCGTTCGGTTGAACTGCGATGTTGGTTTGCTAAAAGTTTCAGCGGAGAACTTTCATCAACGAGGATTAAGTTCGAAAGTGTTTTGCGAATGAGTAAGAAGGAAGAGAAGAGAAAAAAAATGGATCGTGCTGGTTCTTTCAGTTAGCCAGTTTCTGGAAGAGGGCAAAAGCAGAATACGTGGGAGACATCGTAAAGTCTCGACTCTCAGGCAAGAAATTCTGAATTAGTTTCATGGAAGTCTTTTATCGTGGCTTTTCTTATCGTTCTCGAGAAATAGTTCATTTTTTGGTATCTACGTCCGGGTTAGCTTCGTTTTTCAACGAAACACGGCGTACCTTCGAGAAGCTATGCTTCCGCCTGGGAAACTAAAGATCTCGTTGATCTTCGTCCTTTCTTCACCATTAGATCCATTTCGCTACCATATTATTTCCATAGATTCATTATCGCTTTCAAATTTATTTCTTACTTTATTATTTACTTAATACGTATTTAGAACAAATTTAATTTCTAATTTATTACTTTAGTTTATTTGGAAATTATTTTTCTGTAAAAATGATTTAATGATAATTGATAATAGTACATTTTTGTGATATTAATGTTTGTAACATTGCGATTGAAATCTGATAGTAAATGCGTGGTAGGTAAATTACGATTGTAGTTTCTTGATCATTTTGTTGTATTATTATTACATATACATTTAAGTACATTTCACAATTTCAAGTTTTGGAAATTTAGAATTTGTATCTGTTCTAAAATATTTTATCTTGAATAATTTTAATTGGAAATATTCTGATGTAAAATATATTATTTTAGAATATTCTAGTTTGCAATATACTATTTCGAAAAAATCCTAATTAAAGATAATTTATTATGAAATGCACTATTTTGTAATATTTTATTTTCAAATAATTTGTTTATGAATGTTTATTTTCACATATTTTACTTGACAACATTCTAATTTAAAACACGTTTGATTATGGAATATTCTATTCATGAATACATTATTTTGTAATATTTGTCTCTGCGATATGCTAATATTGAATATTCTGCATTGAAATAATGAATAGAAAACAGCTACAAATTAATTTATTTCGGTTTCCTTAATACAGAGTATCAAGAGCATACAAAGCATATTCTTTCCAAAATCAACAATATGCAAATATTTAATATTCTGCGTTGAAATAATAAATAAAAAATTAATTAATTAGCACAGAATTAATTTATTTCAATTATTCTAATATTCTTTTCAAGATCTGAAGTATGCTAATATTTAATATGCTTTGTTGAAATAATACACAGAAAACAAAAAGGAATTAATTTGTTTAAGTTACCTTAATATTAATTATCAAAAGTTCCATATGAAGTATAAATATTCTTTTCGAAATTGATCGCTACATAAATATTGTTTTGCAACGAAATACGTTGTTGACGTTACATTTAATGCTTGATTCACCGAAATTAATGTCCCTTGTTCAATTTTCCGTCCAACGAATCATACACATTGAACGACCAGATTGATCAAACGTATCAAAATATACACACGATTAATTTTCGTGGCTGATCCGATATATTTGATATCGGTAAACAGGATGAATTATGTATACACGTCATTACATGCTGCAACAACGACGAATTTTATATTTATTCAAGCTGCCGGCCACAAATATGGGTTAACTGGTAATTAAATGAGGGACAACTATTACGACGTACCTCTGCATAAATATTGCACGAAATATTCAATAAATCGAACGGTAAACTGTGATAAAATGGTATCTTTCCATGACAAAATGAACAAACAAATCAATTTTAAATTGCCTGTTCACTAGTTAGACGAAATTGTGAGCTCTCTTCATTTTTAACTTGACGCATTTATGAATCACATTACCTTTTACCTTTTTTTCGCTATGACTATTACCTTTCGCAAAATCATTATAATAAGAATATACTATACATCACTATGTCATGCTATAATAAGAGATTTTGACATTTGTACATATGCAGTAAATCATTTCGCCTTTTATAGAAAATTCTGTTTGTAGGGTGGACGAGTATTTTTAGTTATTATTATTCAAATCTGGTTGCCAGAACCCTAAATCTTAATAATAGAGTTGCTTATTTGCCTATTTATGTCGAGGTATTGCTTGGTTTTATTACTTGCTACGGTCACTTTTTGGAGAATAACCAGACCCATCGCGTACGTCACTTGAATTCCCATTTCCACTCGAATTTGTGTATCCAATAATAATTAAGAACTGTTTCCCTCAGCCTTGTTCGTAAAAATTGTATGTCCACATCGAGCCTTCATCTTGTGAAATTGGCAATCGAACAGATATACACGAAACAGGCACGAGATTGATCACTTCGAGACAACACACGATACACAGACACGAGGTTGTTCACTTCGGAACAACATCGGATACATATAGACACGCAGTCATTCAGTTTGGAACATCGTTAAAAACAAGTAGGATGCACATATCAGTGTTATAAAATTATTCAAGCTACAGTCCACTTAGCATCGTTTAATCGTCACTAAATATTGCCGACGTTGCGACGCACATACACAGAAGTTTCCGTTTACCTATAGTACTATCTTGTCCATCCACAAAATGTTCCATCGCAATTTGCAAAAAACTGTACATATGTCAGCATCATTTATGACTTTTTAAAATATCCATTGGACCATAATCGCTCGTCTGAGACTTCGCAGTTTCATTCTCGCTTTAGCAGAAGTATGAATCTGAGTAGGTTAACTGCACCTAATATGGAACGCTGTAACATCTCGGCTACTGAACCATAAAATGTATCGGCAAATATCTCACGATGTACAATATTTCAAGAATAATGGAACACGATTATGTTCACATCTGGGCATCAGTTGGAAGTCTATTGTTAAATACAAAATTGATCATTATTTCAAAGCGTATAAAAGCTTTTGCTAGGAGATATACTGAAAATTTGTAATGAAGATTAAATGATTTCCAGTTCATTTAAGAAAATATTACGTTTACGTGATTTATTGTTAAATATGCTCGTTTTTGAATATTCGAAATAACATCGGATACATAGACACAAGTTTGATCCACTTCAGAACAACAGCTGTTGTAGACACGTAGTCGTTCAGTTTAGAACATCATTCAAAATAAATAGAAACCACATGTCGATTTTAAACAATTATTCAAGCTACAGTTCACTTATAAATATTAGAACTTCAAACGATTAAACTTCCTCGCGTTGTTTAATCATCATTAAATATTACTGACGCTACGGCGTATGTACAGCGTATACACGTAGCAAGAAGCATCCGCCTCGAGGCTTAACCATCAAATCCAACTTGCCGTTAAATCGCTCATACGGATTAAACCACTTACCGATACAAGTTCCATCAGGGGTAGCTTCGTAACCTGGTAGGCAGGTGATGGACAAAGTGTCTAGTATCGGTTGATCCTTCAACTCCATCGGTTCGGCGCATCGATAAGACCCTGGCGTGTTGATGCAACCGTAACGACACATTTCCATTTGTAAGTCTGGCTGAACACATTCGTCCACGTCTGGAACAAAAATGTTGAGTTTTTGTTACGTTACTGAATATCAAATACGAAATATCTGCTGCAATATGATACCATAAAAATACCATGAAATAGCAGCTACTTATGATAGACTAAGGTCTATAAGACCTGACGATGTGAGTATATGTGGTTATAGGTATTCTGACGTAGAGAGTTAGATACATAAATATCTGAAGGTATAAAGATGCTGTGATCCAGGAAAGTATAAGTATATGGAGATATAGAGATAGACCGATTTAAGGGTAGAAGGATACAAAGATGTAAGCATATAAGGATATGAGGGTATAAGGGTATACGGGCATAAAGATATAAGGATATAAGAATATGAAGATATGAAGATACAAGGATATAACAATATAAGGATGTAAGAACATAGGAATATCATACAGATAAAAGGTATAGAAATACAGGAAGTTATAGAAATTATAGAAGCATAAGACTCTAGAGGTCTAGGGATGTAGAGATCTAGAGTTAAAGAGATGTGTAAGCATTTTGGGATATAGGGATTCGGGATATAGGGATTCGGGATATAGGGATTCGGGATATAGGTATTCGGGATATAGGTATTCGGGATATAGGGATTCGGGATATAGGGATTCGGGATATAGGTATTCGGGATATAGGGATTCGGGATATAGGGATTCGGGATATAGGGATTCGGGATATAGGGATTCGGGATATAGGGATTCGGGATATAGGGATTCGGGATATAGGGATTCGGGATATAGGGATTCGGGATATAGGGATTCGGAATATAGGTATTCGGGATATAGGTATTCGGGGTATAGGTATTCGGAAAATAGGTATTCGGGAAATAGGGATTCGGGATATAAAGTTTTGGGGTACAGAAACTTAGAATATAGAGATTCGTGATGTAAGATTTCACGATAAGGGATTCGGGATGTAGAGATTCGAAATGTACAAATACACAATGCATGAAATTGAGTTATTAAAATTTGGGATACAGCAACAGAGAGATACATAGATTTAGGATCTAGAATACAAAAATTAATGTACTTAAGTAGAAGCGAGTCATCCTTAAATCTCGTGGAAATATTATAAACAATGGATAAATGAAAAAGAATACTAATTTTTAATTGTAGCACAAAGTAGTAGTTATCACAAACGATTAAAACTTTCTTTCCTTATATATAAGGATGTGAAAAAGTTAATTTAATCGGTTCAGGAATTGAACTACTTTATGTGGCCTTTTTTGTGACAATGATTCGTTTTAGTATAACAATTTGAAACAACTATTTCTTAACCAAATAACTTCAAAAGAATTCACCACACCTTTCAACTATAAAATTTTAGAATTTCTAGCAGCATCAAAATTAGTCAGCAGCAGAAGCTTCGAGTGCAAAGGATTAATTATCAAAATTCTTGCACGGTGTTGGAAAAAAGGTAAACGTGGAAGAATTCAATTACCTTGACACGTTTTCCAGTCGTCTCTCAAGATGAATCCGTCAGGACAGAGACAAAATACTCGACCCTTGGTCGACAGACAGGTATGGGAGCACCCTGCGTTGTTGATGCTACATGGACCTGAATCCTGACACGTGTGGTTGTCAGCTGACAGAATGGAGTCCTGTAGACCATCACAGGAACATTCGTAGCCGCCTATGGTGTTCCGGCATGTATCCTGACAAGGGCCGTGTCCGTTGTTTAACAGACACTCGTTGATGTCTGAATCATCGGCAAATGTTGGATAATGATTTCACGCTTTCCCTCGTTTTAAATTCGAATTATTCAATCATTCAGTTTGATGAAAAATGGTTCAATGCGTTGGGATTTTCAATTTCATTATTCATTTCATTGATTTATGTATTTAATGAAAATTTGAAAATTTTCAATTGGTAGACTGGAGTTCTGAAGCTTTTGGTTTCTGGAATTTTTGAAATAGAGAATTTTGGTGGTTCGAAATTTGAGAAATTGGAGAATATCGGATATTATAGAATTATGGAATTTTTAAACTTTGAAATATTTTAGAATTCTGAAATTATTGAAGTTTGGAATATTGTAGAATATTTTAATTTTTGAACTTTGGAATATTTTAGAATTCTGAAATTTTTGGGACTTTGGAACTTCGAGATTTTAGAATTTTGAGAATTTAAGACTTTAGTATTTCGAAAATTTTATGACTTTTGCACTTTGGAATTCGGAACTGTAGAATTTTTTAATTTCTAAACTTCCGGATTTTTTAATTTTTTAGTTTTTGAACTTTGAGATTTAGGGACTTTGGCATTCTGAAATTTTGAAACGTTAAAACTTTGAAATATTACGATTTTCAGACTTTCGAAATTTCAGAGCGACATTTTGAAAATTTGAAATTTCGAAACATTGAGATATTTTAGAATTTTTTAACTTTAAGACTTTGAAACTTTAAAAATTTCCAAATATTTTTTATTTTAACTTTGAAATTTGGTACTACAGGACTTTGGGAATGTAAAATTTTAACATTCTGTAATTTTAAGACTTTAGAACTCTAAGATTTTAACATTCTGCAATATACGTACTCAATTTACATTAAATGAACAATAATTACATTGTTATGGGTCAAAATGACCCTTAATGGAACAGACCATCATCTACCTTCCAACAATTAAAAAAACCTCGTTTTCTCCATTTTTCATTAAACTGCAAATCTTATCTAAATTCTGAACAAAAAAAAATGAAAATAAATAACAAAGAATAATTCCCAAACGATACATAAATAATACGAATAAGCAATATTTAAACGATATATAAATAATTGGAACAAACAATATATAAATAATACGTAAAAACTATAAATGAAACTTCCAATATAGTCGTGAATATATATTCCACGTAAAAATTTCAATAATAGTTATATTGATGAAACTGCAGATTCACCGTCGTATTTACATTTGTTGTTTTTTGCAAGAGAAACAGAGAAAACTGTTTGCTCGATGAAGTATATCTGTACATTCGAACCAAAATCACTCACCCCTGCATGTGGATCTGTCCTCGTTTAGTTTCATCCCCTTCGGACACTCACAACGAAAGGATCCTGGTGTGTTCACACATTTAAACTGGCAACCTCCCTTGTTATCCTTGCATTCGTTCACATCTGGATTTCAATGAGTACGTGTAATTCACGGAATTTAGCTAACTTCCTAACATCTCTCGCTCCGTTACTATCACGTACACCATTTCGCGAATAGTACTCAAAATTGGTCATTGATATTATACCTATCGCTACCATTTTTCAATTCCTATCAGGTTTCATTGATTTAGGAAAACTGTTCGAGATTTACGGAATTTGATACACGAAATTATGTGAAGTTTGCAATTTGAAGTTGTGTAAAGATTGAAATTTAAAGTGGTTTAAAGATTGAAATTTAAAGTTGCGTAAAGTGCGAAATTTTAAGTTGCGTGAAGTTTGAAGTTGTATGACGCGTGAAGTTTGAAGTTGTGTGATGCTTGAAGCATGAGGTTATGTGACGTATAATTTGTTAACATGATTTGTTATTGGAAACAGTATTTCGAATATTGGTTAGAAGAGAAATACATGAAAACCACTTATAACGCTGTGTTTGATTTTCAAATTGAAATGTCATGAAGTTCACATTGCCCTTTTCGCCTGAACTACATTGTTATACATTCTGTAATACCGAGAATAATAGTCGACTATGCCAGAAATAATATAACATACACGAGTGATAATTCAATTTACTGATTAGATGGCTAAAAGTTGGCATTTAATAGTCGTCCTCTGATGGAAATGATTACTAACACATGAAACGGCCAATTTCAAAAATATAAAGTCAACCAGAAAAGTACTGGACTATAACACTTATGGCACATGAGTTTGAAGCTTAAAGCGTAATAAAAGAGACTATATAAACTCGATAATGTTCTTAATATAAAATAACTGATTGTCAATTAGGGAACAATGTTCCACTTCGAAGTAGAACGACTGACACAAATTGATGACATAAAAGTACCTGAAAATATCACGTATGTTACATCAACTTGAAGCTTAAAGTTCAACAAAAATTACTGCCTGAATGTTTTACTGATATTTTAAATACAAAATGGCTGATCGTCGCTTATAGCAAACGATCGACTTCGGAACATTTAAAACATGAAACAATTTGATGACATAAATTATCACAAGATAGCACTTGTATTACATCTATTTGTAGCTTGAAATTTGTTGAAAATTACCATGCAAATATTTTCTTAATGAAATTAGTATAAAATTGTTAAACGTTGCATAACCATCTTACTCTAACCATTATACAGAGTAGTCGATGTGACAATATTGTGATATACTACTATATTCATATAGAAAAAGATTAGGAAATGTTTATATAATCATTTTTAACAAATTTTAAGCTTTAAATTGGTGTATCACAAGTACTGATTTTTAGCACTTTTATGCCTATACTTAATGTTTATAGTAGTAATATCAAATCGTGTCAAAATTTTGATGTTCCAAAACCTGATGTTTTCAACAATTTAATACTAATTTTTCATGTATTATATCTGAACATTTATTGTTGCCTCAATTAATGATTAGAGATAAACGAATTTAAGTTAAGTAAAGTTAGACATCACAATTGCCATAAGACAAATTTAAAAAATTGCAGTTTAAGAGTTAATATTTTCAGTTACATGACTTTTGTTATAAATGAACATTATTAACGTGCACACGATTTATACAATTTCCCTAAAATCTTTCTTGCTATTTTTATATTTCGAGTAATATCACTTCTTAAATTATTAATTTATTACGAGTGTTAGATAAAAGTTTAAGCTATATTACGTATCTGAAACTGTCACTAATAACTATTTAGGAAAAATGTACAAGACTTCAAGTTCCATTAATGTACAGAAATGTTTGTATGTTCTTAATATAAAACCAATATGAAATTGATTGTGGACTGAAATATCGGACGGCGTATCACAAAGTAACACTTATGATACGTCAATTTGAAGGTTAAAGCTTGATGCAAATGACTACATGCATAAACACTTCATCAATATTCCCAATACAATATCGCTCACTATCAGTAACGACAAACAATGGCTCAAGGTAAATATTTCCTGATCAAACAGTATCGATCACTCAATTGCCTATATTGCAAAAAATGTTTCAAACTTCTATTAACTATTTCAAACAAATATCGTATAACTCAGAAAGCATAGATACTTAATAGTAAAAAAATTCCTTTAACATTGAGAGATTTAAGTGTTTAAGTATCTTCCTTTTTGAAGTTGTTTAATTGTTGCATTATTAATGGACAATATTAAATTTTGAATTGATTGGTTACATGAAAAGTCAATCATTTATTTTAAAAAACTATTTTATTTTATATTGAAACTTCCTATCTTGTAATATTTTATTTTCGAATTATTTTAGTTTGCAATATTTGGTTCTAAGATATCCAGTTTTGGAACATTTCGAAATATTTCGATTTGATGTATTCCATTTTAGAAGGTTCCATTGTGGAATATTCTAATTCAAAATATTCTATTTTGAAGGTGTTACAATTTGAAATATTCAATTCTGGGATATTGTACATTGAAATATTCAATTCTGGAATTTTATACGTTCTATACTGAGGTGTCCTATTTTCGAATACGCTAATTTGAGATAATAAATTCGGAAAATATTCTGTTGTGAAGATGTTATATTCTAATTTGGAAGATACTAATTTAAAGTAAAACCATTACACAATCGTTTTCATGTAAGATTGAGTTTCAAAATGATATGCCATAAATATTATTTTGCAATACTTTTATGTCATGAAATTATCTAAAACTACTTACACTTCGAAAATAGATATTTCACATGGTATTATTTTTTATAATCAACTACCAATCCTTTTACGCTAAATATATTAATTAAGCCTTTACATAATAATTTTTGTAAAAGGTTAAACTTCAAAATGTTGTACGATAAGCCCCATTATCTACAATTTTTATGTCATAATATCTGACTTTATATGATATCTGACATGTCTGACTTTATATGAATCTATATACGTCAATGTTTACTACAAATTAGCAAACTATTATTTTGTATCAATATTATTGATTAAACATTTGCGTAGTAATTTTTGTCAAGCATTAAACTTCAAAATAATATGCTATAAGCACTAATTTGCAATATTTTTACTTAAAAAAATCTTGTCAGATTTTATATGGATATACATATCAAAATCAGTTATTATTTTCTATACATGGTAAACAACTATTTTGTATAAAGAATATTGATTAAACATTTCCATAATAATCTTCATCAAATTTTAAGCTTTAAAATGATATATTGCAAGCATTATTTGTTTAAACTTTTATGTGATGAAATAATGCTTAACTTTATATGCATCGACATCAATTATTGCTCTCTGCAATTATCAAGCAACCATTTTGGATTCAGAACATTGATTATACGTTTACGAAATAATTGTTAGCAAACTGTATACTTCAAAACGGAGTACCATAAGCATCATTTGGTAAAACTTTCATGTAACGAAATCATAACTGATGTTGTATGCACCAATAAACAAATAAATGATTTATAATGAATAAATTTTTGTTTAATGAATAAATTCTTGTTTTATATCAAGAATATTCATTACATATTTACATAATAATTTTCATCAAATTTTAAACTTCATCATGCACCAATCATATGCATCATATGCACCAATTAATAAATCAATAAACAATTCATTTATAATAAATCAGTTAATAATTATTATGAATTTTTTATTATTTTCTGTAATTGACAAACAGCAATTTTACATCGAAGACGTTAATTAAACATTTACACGGTAATTTTAATCAAATGTTAAGCTTGAAAATAATATGTCAAAACACTTGGCAATACATTTACGTGATGAATTCGTCCCGAACTTTTCATATTTGATATACAACCGATCGATATCGATTGAATCTTTTAATAGTTCGCACTATTAAATTTTTTCTGACTCGCACACTTTCTTTCTCCCCGTCGAAATGAATACTGAAACGTAGAAACATTTCTCCGATGGAAGGAGACTTGTCAGATGGGTAGAAAAGAAATTTCTCGAGATGAAATATCGACAGGACAGTCGTTGAGATATCGACAGCTTCCGTGTTCTGCGATCGACAAGTTCTTCCTGTTCGTATTAAAACATCAACGATTTCGTTTCAGACATTTTTCCCTTCTCCGTTGCTTCGATTTCGACTACATGGTCTCCCGTTTTCCATAAAAATCGAACAGAAAAGTTTATTTCGAAGTTCGCTCGCGTGTTTTTCAACGAAAAAAGGAAAGGGAGCAAAGGGTACTTGAGATTTTTATTCCATCTTTTCCTTTTTCGATGTCTCGACGTTTAAAGGAACGATTCGAACCGCGTTCCAGAGAAAAACATTCGTACATCTCCAGTTTCCTCGATATTTCTCGGATCATAATTAATTTTCGAGCTTCGTTAATTCGATCAAGTAAAGTAGCCGGAATCAAATGATAATGAAAAATTCAATTAAATTCCGTTGCGTTGAGAGTGGAGGATATAGAAATGCAATAAACTCTCGATAATCCAAACAGATTGGAAGGACAGGTAATACGAATTAGCTGAAAAGCCGGTTTAATCGAAAAGTCCAGTGAAGTGAACTTCCATTTTATTCCAGGAAATATATATATATATGATAAATAGAGGGTAAAGTTACTCTGAATAGACGGAAAGAACAAGAAGCACGAATTGAATCCTAGTTCATGGCAATGAAGTTTTGAATTGATGAAACTTTTCGTATCCATCCATTTCCTGTCAGTACATCCGAAATTGAAATTATTCTACGTACATCTTATACGATTTCCAATTGTAATTATTTTTTAATCTGTAATTTTAATTGTATCAAAGTTAGGACATTGAGAGATATTTTATTAATTATCCTTGCAACGATATGTAATTCAACGAAAAGTTTTGAAAGAAAAATGATATATACAAAAGAAGTAAATTATACAATACGTAAAGATGTTACTAAAAGATTAAGAAAAAAATAACGTTAATATGCAAATTAATTTTTATTATATTCATCGCTTAATTGACTTAATTGACTTTATTCAATGATTCAGTTTATATATTAAAATGTTACAATACATGTTAAATACATACAGGAGAACCCTCATATCCGCGGATTCAGCGTACTCATACGCATACTGCAGCATATGTATGTGTGGTTTGTTAGTATCCACTGATTTTGATATCAGTTAACCCAAAAATTAAATTAAATTCTTCTAATTACACAGATCAGTATTTATTATAATATTATTATATATAGTTGTAGATATTATTATTTGTTATAATATTGTTACAAATAATAAATTCTACATATTATTACTCACTATAATATTATAACAAATAATTAAATATATGTATTATTATTTATTACAATATTGTAATAATAAATAATGAAGTATAGTTTTATTATTTATTATAATATTAAAATATATAATAAATCATATATAATATTACTAACTATAATATTATTACAAATAATGTCTTATATAAAATACCCAAAATAGACTAATTGTACCAAAATTTAATCAAAGTTATCAAATATTTAATTTCTATTTATAGCTAAATGATTTCGACGTAATCAAAGGTCTAAAACAAGCCATCAATTAAGCGATGAGATGTTTGAAGTGGATCCTTCTAGATTAGGTAAGATGAATGTTGCTTACCTACGCATTTATCGCCTTCCAGGCGGAAACCTTTGTAACAGGAACACACTGGTTTACCGTCGATTTCCTTACAGACATGATCACAGAAAGCTTCAGCACACACGCCTTCGAAATTCTCCTTGACCTTACACTTTGGCGGCTCTCCTATCCATTGGCGATTTCTGCAAAGCAACCTGCTTGTTGTGCTCGCCATGTAGAATCCCGGGGCGCATTCATAGTCGGCTTCCAAATACTCGTGGCCAGGTATCGAGGACCTTGAACAAACATCAATTGCAACTGTTCAAACGTTTCGAAATGAAACTACATGAATTTGTAATAACTGTTGCGTTTCTGTACTGCGTGGCCGGTTCAAGCTACAGGCAATCGATTTGTTCGAATTGTTTGGACTTGTATGAAATACAATTAATACGTAATAACGTGAACGAGTAATACAGGAACAGGTTGTTGTAGTTTCAGCTTATTGCGATGTATCCTAAAGCAGCGTCAACATATACAATATTACAAATCGTTTTAAGGAGTAACACCACTCTAGGATTTGCAAAAAGTCGATTTTTTTTTGGCTTAAACGATGCTTTAGGGTCCTGAAAACAGAATGCTATTTGATTTATAGTGGAAAACAAATTTTAAAAGAGTCAATTATCAATTTTGCCGCAGCTTCTCAGAGCGCACACTGAGTACTTACGCGGCGTGCTGCGATTCGTGGCTTTTGTATTACTTTTACCATTTAAAGTAATAAGTACATCTGTTACCTACAAAACAAACGGTTGTAGAGGAAGGTAGAGGAGGAGGCGAACATCGACCTGAATCGCCAAATGTATGGTGCAGGAATCGTAGATTAGGGGTAAACAAGAAATTGAAGAATTAAAATGTTCATAAAACTTTAAACGCGTTTTTCTCCAAACCACTTTTGTCATACTGGGAGGACGGATTTCTCAGTGACTATTGTAAGGATCGAATTGAAATTGTTACAGTAGCTTCACAACAATATCCTCCATGGTAGTACGTAGCCGTTTTTTGATTGAATGTAAACTTTTTTTTTTATAAACAATTCAATGCACATTTTTCATGCAAAAAGTCGATTCGTTTCTTAAAACATGCATAACTTCTACAAAAATTGATTAAACAAAAAACCCCTACGTACTATCAAGGCCAATTGTATATAGATTATAAATTTTTTTGATTTTTTATTCCAAGTCTCACACATGGCGAGAAATCCGTCCTCCCGTGGCGGTGTTTCTACAAAAGCTGTTCCCACCGATGGGCTCTGTCGCCCCCATTTTGTACGAAAATGAACAAAAAAAAAATTATTTTTCGTACTTCAATGTGTTAAATAAACCCTCTGAAAAGAAATTCTTTTCCGTTTGTCATACTTCCAAAATAAATTGTCAAAAGGTCTCTTTTTCTGGTTCTAGAGTGGTGTTACCCCTTAATGGTCTCAAAAAATTTTGTTCGAACATTTCTAAAGAATGTTGCTTTCTTTGATTTAGCATTTCCAACAGTAGAGCTTTGCGTATAAGCACTGTGGATATGCAGCACCCCCTATTTCCATTCGATATTATTAATAACATAGTAAGTAAATAATGTTTGATTTTGTTCTTTTAAGATTTTATCAAGTTTCCCATTTGTTTCCTTTTACACAATTTTAAAACAAAGGCTAAACATTACCCGGAGCTCTTCCACTAATTTTAGCTACAGCCACTGATTTTCAGCTTTGAAACCCAGAAATTTAGTATTCTTAACTCCTTCCTTTACTTTGACAAGTCTGACTTGTGACGCACTCACAGCTCAAATGCGACAAATCTTACTGAAATTTATAATACTCTTTACTTTGAAGTTAATGTCGAATTATAATTTGTGCAGTCAAGGATTGCTGAATATGAAATACATTTTCAGGTTCTTTGTTTTTTTCACAATTATAGCTATGAATAATTTGGGTAAATATTTAGAATAAGGGAACCACCTCCGATTTCGATCACTTTGAAATATGTTGCCAAGATGCGTTTTTCAAAATAATGACAATTATGTATCTCTTGAATGAATAAATGACTAATATGTGCTCCATTTAGCATTTGACTGTATTCAGCTCATACCTACATGCTATCCGTTCATTAATCCCCACATGTGTTTTCGAAGTACCTAAAAGTCCGTCCCAAAGGAGTTTGGGGTTAATGTCAATCGTGGAGGCGGAGGGTTTAGGGAGCAAAGTTTCCCCAAATTAATATAGGAGATCCTAGTTGCGATTTATTCACTCTTGGAAATATTGGCAGTAAAGCGCGTTATTTTTTCAAATATCTCGAAGACTAAAAGAGTCCAACCATCATATGTATAGGAACAAGTTGTTCAGGATGGCCTTGGCAACATATTTCAGGGAAATCGAAATCGGAGGTGACTCCCTTATTCTAAATATTTACCATAATTTGTCTTGACTGACGAATCTGACAAATAAATTGTGCGGCAAGGGGCTAACCAATAAAGGAGCAACGTGGGTGTTGGGGTCAAGGTAAAGACTTTGTTAATTTCCCCGAACACTTGCTCTACCTGACCGCTACTTTGGAGGCGTGTATTTATCTAACAAATGGCAGTGCAGATCACCAAAATAAGAGTATAACCAATCAGGAAATTCATTTCCATCGTTACTCCTCCAAACGCAACTTTTAAAAAGAGTTTCTTTCCGTCGAAACGCTAAATTTTCAAAGTCGAGAAAGCAAAATCCTGTGATGTGAAGTAAAAGACTGTGAAATCCTATAATCTTGATCTTTGACGAGCGTACTCTCATATAATATATTCTCACTGTGTTATCATTCATATTGTTGTACACTTTGTATTTCTGTTCAATTTCTACGTTAAACTATATTTAACTTTTTTATACGGTACACTTTGAATTACTTATTTAATACTTCCCAGTGTATAAACACTAATAATTTCTGCTAATCTGTTAGGCTTTTAGTATTTTAGTTTGAAATATTCTATATTGAAATACAGTATACATTTTAAAATATTTTATTTTTATATTTTATTTGCAAATTCATATATTTTAAAATATTCTACTTTATAACATTATACTGTGAAATATTTTGATTAAGAATGTTTTAATTCAGCATGTGCTGTTTTTTAAATTTAGAATGTTCTATTTTGAAAATATTTTAATATCATTCACTCTATTTTGAAATACGCGTATTTCAAACATTTTTTGTTTCATAAATACATTGAAATACTACTTTGGAACGTCCCGTTATTTGTATTTCAAAATGTGATATCCTGAAATATTTTGTTTTGGTATATACCGTTATTTTAATTTGGAAATGTCTTTAACATGAAATATGTTATTTCAAAAGACTTAACTTCAGAATACCTTTTATAATATTGCAGTTTGAGATATTCTATTTTGAAAATATTTAAATTAAAGTTTCCTATGTCGAAATGTTTTTTATTATAAATATAGTTTATAATACGTTATTGTAAAAGTATGATCATCAGATGTCTTGTCTTACAAAATATTTCTATAAGCAATATAAATTATTTTTATGTTCTTAACATAAAGATATTATTTTACAACATTGCTGTTCTTATCTGGTCATCTAAATCTTACACGAAATTATTTTTCTCGCTTTTAACGAAGGCATACATAGTGGTTTTGAAGTAGGAAAAACGTATGGTCGATCGTAGGAATTAATTTGTTGATGGGTTTACTGCTCACACTCCAAGAACTTGCGCAGGTGGCGGACGAAAGATATCTGATCGATACTTTCCCATCAAGATAATGTAGGTCCGAAGGAAAGATTTATGATTTTCTGCCATTGAATTTATAAACCTACTGAAAATAAAATTCCCAAAATACTTTGAAACTATTACACGCATCAGTGTTTTATCGTAAATCTGATCGTAACTATATAAATTTAGCTTTCTCGACAAAATCTTTCATGAAATCATTTCCTCGTGATCTTTCAGGTACTCTCTTTACCCTGTAAAAATCGCCAGCTATTTTGGATACAAAGTCATAGCAAATAATTGCGAATTTTGAACTGCAATATACATATTACATTTTTTTTTAAATTGCTGTTTGTTCATTTTTGTATACAATATATTAGTTATTTCCATAAGTGACATTGCCGCTCATCTTGTATGAAATAATTGTAAATAAAGTAAATAAACCATCATTTATTTTCAATTAAAGCGACATTTAAATGAAACGAATTTTATTTAATTTAATCGACAGTCCGGTAATAATCAATGATACTATCAACATTTTAAAAGTGCAACAGGTATAATAACATTATGGATTATTGCTACATGATATACAAACTCTTCTTTTATGCTGAGAATATTTGTGTAGGAACATTATTGTCTAGAAAAAATGAGAATTTAAATTCGTATCTTATAAAGTAGCTGAACTTAATACCACCAGGTTAACTTTTAAAGTGTTGTACAGCTTTCCTAAATAACTATTACTGACAGTTTCAGATACGTAATATAGCTTAAACTTTTATGTAACACTCGTAATAAATTAATAATTTAAGAAGTGATATTACTCGAAATATAAAAATAGCCAGAAAGGTTTTAGGGAAATTGTATAAATCGTGTGCATGTTAATAATGTTCATTTATAACCAAAGTCATGTAACTGAAAATATTAACTCTTAAATTGCAATTTTTTAAATTTGTCTGATGGCAGTTGTGATGTCTAACTTTACTTAACTTCAATTCGTTTATCTCTAGTCATTAATTGAGGCAATAATAAATGTTCAGATATAATACTTGAAAAATTAGTATTAAATTGTTGAAAACATCAAGTTTTGGAACATCAAAATTTTGACACGATTTGATATCACTACTATAAACATTAAATATAGGCATAAAAGTGCTAAAAATCAGTACTTGTGATACACCAATTTAAAGCTTAAAATTTGTTAAAAATGATTATATAAACATTCCCTAATCTTTTTCTATATGAATATAGCAGTATATCAGAATATTGTCACATCGACTACTCTGTATAATGGTTAGAGTAAGATGGTTATGCAACGTTTAACAATTTTATACTAATTTCATTAAGAAAATATTTGCATGGTAATTTTCAACAAATTTCAAGCTACAAATAGATGTAATATAAGTGCTATCTTGTGATAATTTATGTCATCAAATTGTTTCATGTTTTAAATGTTCCGAAGTCGATCGTTTGCTATAAGCGACGATCAGCCATTTTGTATTTACAATATCAGTAAAACATTCAGGCAGTAATTTTTGTTGCACTTTAAGCTTCAAGTTGATGTAACATACGTGATATTTTCAGGTACTTTTATGTCATCAATTTGCGCCAGACGTTCTATTTCGAAGAGGGACATTGTTCTCTAATTGACGATCAGTTATTTTATATTAAGAATATTACCGAGTTTATATAGTTTCTTTTATTATACTGTAAGTTCAGACTGATATGAGTCCTATATTTTCTATTGTCAAATATCTATTGTCAAAACCAGCCATTTATATGCAAGTAATATAATAATTTTCACCGAAAAAGCACCAATAAGTACTTTTTTTGTTATATTTTAAGCGTCAAACTAACTTACGTTATTTCCCTCATTGAATCCGTCGTACTTTATTTCCGAAATCGGTCACTTTATGTGGAATATACCCAAATTCGAAATTTATAAGGTATCCTGATATATTCAATCAATTTATAGATCTGTCGAATGAAATTCTCTCTAGTATTATACAAAATGAGGTAACATTTGCGGATCACGAGTCAGCTCTTTCGGCCAGATTTAATCTTTTCTTTCTTAATCTCCTTCGCCATATCCTTCTCACGCAAAAGTATTTTCGTAGACTGTTCTTTCACCCCTTGATTCAATATTTGCTCCGGGTCAAGATTTATTTGCCATTTACACTCGCTTCCCCGCTTACTTCCTGCATCTTTCTATATTTTATAGCTGAGCGAAGTAATTCCTGCACGTCGAAGCATTGAAAAGTTCTAGCTTTTCGATCTGAAAGTTTTCTGGTGGCCCTGCAATCGCAGCTACGAACTTGTCCCAGTAATTCAGTTTCCTAACGAAAAGGGAAAAATTTTGCAGCCGGCAATGGGGTGACACGTTCATTGCAACGCGGCCATGCGCTCGATTAAAGAACAGACTAAGAGAAGGCTTTTCGAATAACCTTTTGCCCCTGTTCATGAAAAAGTTCCAAGTAAATGAACAACGCGAACGGCTATTATAAACGTTTCATTTCTCGAAGGAGAACAAGTTTTATGACGCAGAGCAAACGGTCTTATGAAAAGCTCACAGAATTGGAGAATGGATATTTGAAAATTGTGAAATATGTTTCTCAGGAAATACGCTACGTTTAACCGATTTTTCATTCAAGATACATTTTCAATACGTATTATTCAGAATCTTTAGAATGTTTGTGATGAATGAATGAAGAATATTGCTGAATGTGTTCGAATTTAATTGCAAATACGTAGAACAAGAGTTTTTAAGAATTTTGGTTTAATTTATTAGCTTAATTGTGTCAGGTTAAAGCCACCTAATGTGGAAATCTCTTCTAATAAGAGATTGTAGCTTATTATGTAATGTTATTTTTTATTTGACTATGAAGGAATCAAACTTTTGTTACTGTATTATATTCTAGTAATATTCTTTTATTATATTCCAGTCGTTTGTAAAAGAATATACACGTATAGGATATATGTTTCAGTCATGCTAACTTTATCAATTTCGGTCACAACTGCGAATATTATGATTTTCTTATCTTTAAAATGTATGCAATTTATATTAACTGATAGGATTTAATATTATGAATATTTTCTTTCTTGTATAACATGATACATGAAGTTAAATTGATATTTTATGTATTGAATGGTTATTTTTAAAAATGTCAAAGGAACTTCATTTTCCTGTAGTACAGTCTAAAAAGATACTGTAAGTAGAATCACCATATTTACAAATTAAAACATGTTAAATATGGAATTACATAAAAAATTTGTCGAATTGTGATGAAAGTGTTCTCAACCGGTAGTGATGATTTTTCACGAAAGTATATTAGACAACTTTACTTTAAAAATTAAACAATTATATAACTTAGCATCATTATTAAATTCAAGTAAAGTATTTCATCAAACTAATGTACACTTCTCAACTGTGTATTAATTTAATTTTTAATTCCGAATTGCGATAAACGTTATTTTAGACAATTTTGCAATATTTTGAATTATGAAATATTGGCATAAATTTAATTATTAATTAAATTAATGAATGGAATTTCTATGAATTTTTAATTAATTTATTAATTGAATAATTTTATATGACCAATATAACGAAGTACAAGAACCATTTACATTTTAATTTAATTAAAATTAAATTAATGTGTGAAATATAAATTTCTATGAAATTCTGATTCGCTTAATCGCATACTTATGTATAATAATTATAATGAATAAATTCTGTGAAAAAGAACTGATACGTTATGAATAATTGACAAAACTGAATAAAATTGTATAACTAACAAATATTTTGTAACTGTGGAACGTGTCTTTTTAATTAAAAATCTTTTTCAGAATGCATTATTTTAAATGTTTAGAATTTTTATAGGAATTCGCTGTCGATTTCGAAATTTTAGAATTCAGACATTTCTGAATTTTGGAAAATTGTAATTTTGAAACACTGAAGTTTTGAGTTTCAAATATTTTGGAATTTTGGAATTTTGGAATTCAGGTACGTTCGAAAGTTTGAATTTTAGAATTCTTAAATTTCGTAATTTTAAAATAATAAATGTTTGAAATTCTTAAACTCGAGATTTTGTAGCTTTTTTTTCATTTTTTGTTCTGTACAATTTCGGAACTCTGAAATTTTCGAATATTGAAATTATAGACTTTAAAATTTTTAATTCTTTTAACTTTTTAATTTTTTCTTTCTGACAGTCCGTGATTTTGGTGCTTTGTAATTTTAGAATTTCGAAACATTGAGATATTTAAGTTCTAGATCGTTAAAATTTTGAAACTTTTACATTCCTGAAATTGGAAATATTTTAATTCTGAAATTCAATTATTTTGAAATTTTGCAATCCCATGTCTTTAAAGCTTTGATTAAAATCTTAAAACTCTAAAATTTTTTAATTTTTCAAACTTAAGACTTTTTAATTCCAAAATTCAATAACTTTATAGCTCTATTATTTCAGAACATCGAAACTTTGAAGTCTCAAAATCCTAGAGTTCTAAAATATGGAAATTTTCAAATTTCTTAAATGTGAAACTTTCAAATTTTGAAACTTCAATACTTCCCAATATTCATACTTCGACGCTTGAAAATGTCTAAAACTTGAAATTCTTCTTCATCAGAATACTACAAGGCAATAAATTACAACCAATATCATAAAAACGAAATACATTTACGAAAGTGCGTCACAGGCCATAAAACTTCGAAAAGCTTTTATCCGGCCGTTACACAGAAACAACGCAACAGCCCGACATCATAAACGAAATCTTCGTTTAAACTCCCGTTAGCAACTATCCAAAATGAGTTGAATAATTCATATCAAAAACCACTTACTTTACATATTTGATCAGCGCATGCCTCGTGAGGGGTGCCGGCACGAACGTTCCATTTATGCACGATAAATCTCCCTTCGTATCATCGTCGTTCGCTTCGGTGGTGCTCGCCGTTTCCGTGCTCTTCTTTTTCAGCCTGTCGACCTCAGCTTGCTCGATTATGGGTTTCCCATAAAAACGCGATCCCCCAGCTTTTCGTTGCTCGACTTCTCGTCGCGGCAACATCGATAACTTCAAGCTCGACGTCATATAAGCGTTGTAATCCTTCAGGGTTCTCGCCAACACCTCGTTCTCCAGATCCAGAATAGGCAGATCCTCCTCGGTCTTCGAGTAACCCAACATTTTATCGGGATCGTATCTGGAACTGCCGAACTTTGCCTCTCCGGCATAACTCCCCTGTTTACGTTCGGTTTCCTTGTATCCTCTCGACACCGAGCTGCCCAGGATACGATTCTCCAAACTGGCTGGATCCTCCATTTGAGTGCGGGAGATCTCCTTCTCGAGCTGCTTCGAGAATTCCCTCTCGACCGTGTCCTCGTGACTCCTGTAACGCGAGGTGGTCTGTGTAGATCGCCTCGTGGATTCCGTGGTGAGTTGATCCTGCAGGTTCGACGAGGTTGTGTTAGCAGCATCCACCGAGGACCCGTTCGAAAATTGCTCCCTCCAGCTCACGTCCGACGAATTGTAGCCGGAAATGTTGCCCTCGATCTTGCCCAGCATTAGGGCAGCAGGTGCATCGTTCATTCTTCTCTTGAACTTGGAATTTCTTCGACCATCCCGATCACCGTTCGGTCTGCCTCTTTTCCTGCCGCGTTTTCGCTCGCGATTCTTTCTCCTTCTTCGTCGCTCGGCACGATATCTCCGAGCTGGTGAATCTTTCGACTTCTTTGGGGATCCTCCTCTCTTGCCTCTGATCTCGTTCTCGCGAACGTCCTCGGTGGCCTCGCGTTGACGATTCGTGACCGAATTTTTCGATTCCTTGCTTTTGCGGAACTTCTTACGTGACCTGTAGACGCCCTCCTTTGGACGAGTCGGGGACGAAGATGCTGAAACAATTTTGTCACGATTATCGTTTGGTTTTTATACGGGTTGATGTGTGCGATTATAACGAGGTCTCACCTTCTTGTAACAAGGTCTAAACTTGTAACAGAGTCTAACCTTGTTGCAACAAGGTTTTCTGAGTGAAGGGAGAGAATGTTTTAACATATTCAGGATATACATATGTGGACGTTTAGGTTTTATGTTCGAACTAAGGTCATGTTTTATCAGTGTCTATATTTATAAGATCTTTTATGATTTATGTCGTTGTTAAAGACTTAACGGTGAACTTGCCAAAGTGGTCGAAAGGTTAACAAGTCTTTTTGACTTAAAGTTAAGATTGTTTTCTTGAAATCTGTGTTGATTATTATTTCATCATTTTGTTCTTCTTTTGCTTTTATACATATAAAATATAGAATATACACAACATATGTATATTCTTAATATTAATATATAATGATTATACAATTAATACATAATTAATAAATTATAGTCTATATTGTAACTAATAAGACTGTATAACAAAAAGCTGCACATGCACTATTATACTTGCAAAAGAAGTATTATATTGAGTACATGATCCTTAGATTTACCTTTTCTAACAAGGAAAAAATAAGTTGGTTTGCGAATCACTCTGTATATCAGAAAAAGTGTGAATAATTTGACTGGATGAATATATCTTAGCGATAATTTTATCAAACACCAATAAATTATGTGCGAATAGTATAGTAAATGTATTTTAATAAGCATGTATGAACTATGCGATCATGATTGATCCGTCCATTTAAAAACTAAATCCCGCCGTGTCCGCCATTCAACATACAAGACAGTAATCACTAGTTTAAGAAATTATTAAATATCAAATTTCCATTTTGGGTCAATTGGACCCGAACAGAACACAGGGGCAGACCAGAAAAAAATCTGACAGGTTAAAAACTGGTAATCTTACTTTATTAACACTGCAAATATAAATTGTCGTATATCGCGTGAGACCATTTGCAAAATGAATAGGGTAAAGGTAATTGTTTCTGTGAATTGTGAGGTTATTATCGTTGATTTCTACATCTGTCAGCTTGGAAAACGATCAATGATATCTCTGTCATGCACTGATTAGCACGTTGCTAGCTTGCTTGGGATAAGCTGGGTTAAATTAAGTCGTAAGTTAGCTACTGTTGGTATGCAGAAGCAAAGCAATTTTCCGGTGAAATGATATATGTGGTATATACTTTATAGCTGCATAATGCACGAGATACATACACAGGATGTGCCATTTTTAATTCATCAAATATAAAAGTGTGGAAAAGATGTTATGTATTAAAAATCGTTCGTGATTTCAAACCGGAACATTTGTTCTAACAGTTTTGTGTATCGACAAAAGTAACGGAGACATTGATGAATCCATAACAAATTAAACACCCTGTATGAACATAAACTGCTGAATGCTTTAGTAAAAATTTATGATAAATATACGAACTGACAATAGATGATTTTAGTTTACAATTATTAATTTTAATGATTAACGAATCATCTACTTCTGTGTTTTTGTTATAATTTTTAATAAAGCATTTTATGAGTCTGTGTTTATGTATTTTTTTACTTTTACTTATGGTATGTATCTATAAAATTTTGTGGATAATGCTGAGACACCCTGTATGTAATATTGAACGATAAAGCACTTGATATCTTGTATTTTTGTTACAATTTTTTAATACAATGTTTAAAACGCTGTGCTAATATATGCGCTTTTTCTTATTTTTACGTACAGAATATGTCGATAAAATTTGGGAAAAAAACTGAGGCTCCCTGTGTGTAATGCATTTTAATTAATACTGAAATACTTTAGTAATAATTAATACTAACGTGTTGTAATTAGTACTTTAATGTATTCTGCAAAAATACAGTAAAAGAAATAGCACAACTCACAAATTTTATGATGTTATGATTGCTATGTAATAAATACAATGAATTTTGGTTTTTAAATTAATATACTGTATGAAAAAATGTATCGCTGCAATAATATCGACTTATATAAAAGTATATGCAATATATGAAAGCATGAAAGTTACAGAAATAAAAGAAAATAAAAAATTGTAATAAAATTAAGTTTATCCATAATAACTAATATCTTTGCAATATGTATCTACATATACAAGTTGTAAAAGAAGATAAGAATTTCAGTTAATACAATAATGTAATTAATAAATGACTATAAAATTAGAGACTGTAAGAAAACAAAATGTAACAACAATAATTAATAAAATAGTAATAAAATATATATGCATAAAAATTACCAAAATATCTGAGAAAGTTATAAAGTAATTAATTTAAAAATTGAAATGATTTGTAATATATAATTATTCTGAAATAATATACACATAACCATTCATTTATAATGTAGAAATAAATGAAGTTAAAAAATAGTTAAGATACAGAAACAAATAAAATTAAGAGAACGTTTATAATGTATGCTATACACATTGTTTATAATATATAATTAATATCTGACAATCTATGAACATTGTAATAATTATATACCAACTATAACATACAATTATTATTTAATATGAAACATTATAATTACTATACATTATCATACTATAAAAATAAAAGCTGTCATGAAGCGAGTTTTAGTAAAATTAACTCGTTCTTAAATACAAGTAACTCAGAAATATCGATCGATGGAACATAATATTCAATAGAGTATCTTGTTTCTGTTGCTCTCGTATCATTTAAAATTTCAGCAGGACCAAGTTTTAATTAATCTTACGGTAACCATTTTCCCGTCAATCACTTGTTTATAATAGAGTTGCTATTTTGAAAGTGGTGTAATTCCATCTTAGGTTGAAATTATTTTTAGCCGTATATATCACGGTACAATTTAGCTCCGGGAAATTTTGTAACACTGAGCATACTGTGAAAAGTTACAAATTGTATAATATTGGTGACATAACCTCAATATGAATGAGGATCTGTAGATCTAGTTACCGAGTGAAAACAACAAATCGCAATGTAATGTGCTCCTGCTTTTCTGATGATTTTTATAGGGAACGAATCCTCACTTTTTGTAAAGAACCCAACGACACGTTGTCTGCCAGGGTCAGGATGACCAGGCTCCATATGGTCCCGTTACTATCCTGGCCGCGACTCCAACTTTCGTTTTCAACCTGAGTTTACGATGAGGCTGTCGAAGGCAACTATGGTCAGCGACATGTCGACGATAAACCCCATCAATTGCACAGTGTGAAAATTGATTACGAATCGTTGTTTATTTTATAACAAAAAGATATGGCTCAAAATAATTTATTCGGAAATTATAACTGTGACGTACCTGGAAGTGAAGCTGGTACGTAATAATAAGAAAATAAAAATTCTTTTCTAGGTAATAACGTCACTCCAATAAAATCCTCATTTCCAAGGAATTTTATTATTTCTAGTATGTTTATAGAAGTAAGACCCACGAGAATTGGTAATAAAAGAAGAATCTTGGAGTCAGGATCAGAATATGACGACAATTCGGATCGAAATAGTTCAAAGAAATTAAAAAAAAGAATAAGTGAACAACTGAAATATTATCCGTTTAATTAATGATTACAGAAAATAATTTTAAAAGCGAGGCTAGTTCATTTTGATATAATAAGACTTAATTTTTTTAGCTAGCACTTTAAACACTACTGGATAATGCACATATGGTATCCAACACAACAAAATATAAAAAATTAGAACATTCTAAATTTAAAAAATAGCACATGTTGAACTAAAACATTCTTAAACAAAATATTTCACGGTATAATGTTATAAAGTAGAATATTTTAAAATTTATTAAAATGCAAAACCTTAATATCCCGCGAAAACAAAAAGTCGACTTGCCCCACTTTCAAAAGAAGCAACTCATAAGTTATTATTTTGCATATAATTTTAAATATCCTATTATGTGCGTTCATAGTGTATTTTTTGTGTTATTATTATAGAGAATTACTGGTTAAAATCGAAAGAAGGATAAATCTTTGTGAAAAAATAAACCAAAAATAAAATTTGTTCATATGCAGTTTCATTTTGAACTGTTTTGAAGCGTTTGTAGAAAAGTTTCTTCATAAAATATAAATTCTTCATTAATTTAAGAATTAACGAATGTTATGAAATAAATAATTCTCATCATTAATACTACAGTTTGTTCAGTCATTCTTTATAACATTACAAAAGTGGGAATTAATGTATAATGAGATAAATTCAATCGATGATAAGAACGCATATGAGTAACAATACGTACTATAAATAATGAAGATAAACGTACTTTAGTGACATTAGTAATTACATGTACTAATTTATAATATTAACTATTACATATTTGTTGTTTATTAATGTTAAGTTAGAATTAACGAACAATTTACTGATTTTGTCATTTTGTACATTGTAAACAACCTTTTCACAAATACTTGAAAAATGTTGAAATTCAATTTTTTCTTAAATAAAGCTGCATAGTGAACAATTTTATTGTACATTTTTCACTTACTTTTTCATGTAAATTCACCCTCTTACCGATTGCACCACTATTTTGGGAACACCGTGAGTGAGTTTCCTGATATGGTTATACACTCGAATAAACACGTGTTCATGCTCATTCTGATGTGTTTGCTTATGGCTTATGTGATTGATCAGGTGTACATATACACCTGATGTTATGAAAGTATACGTTATTAAGTTCTATGCTATTACTCTCCATATGTTCACTAATTTGTTTTATAATGTAATTTATATCTTTTAATATATTTTTACAAATGTGGTATTTCATGGTATGGCTGTCTATACGTTTTGATACATTTTGTATTTTGATACATAGTTTGAAACGTTGACAAAACATTTTATTACATTTTATGGTGTGATTATTTTTGTGTGTTGGCATATTATTATGAATGTTTTACTGTGTTTTATAATATGATTGTCTTTAATGTTTTGACATATTTTTATAAATGTTTCGCTTTGTTTTATGCTGTGTTTATCTATAAATTCTGACACATTTTTACAAATGTTTCACTCTGCCTTATGTTGTGGTTATCTATGAATTTTGACATATTTTTACAAATGCTTTGCTATGTCATATAGCATGGTTATCTCTGTTCTATACGTATGTATAGCTTTAACCAACCTGAAAAAGAAGATTACTCAAATGGATGAATATATATTCTTCTCTGCAAATATAATGTATTACTATATTTTATAGAATGAGTATTCCTGCCTAGATTCAGATACGTGTTTTTAAATTTACTAATGTACTGAAATATTTGCAAAGTTATACATGCTTATTTTCTGCACTTGTGACCAAATAGATCAACAACCTCTTGTTATATTACCACGAATGGCGTTACAAAGCGAAAGCTTGCATTTTAACCCTTTGCACTCCTTAATTTCTTTTACCTACCAACTCTTTAATTTACAAAATAGACCAAGGAAGGGGTTCTGAATAAAGTGTATTGCAACAGGGCGGAGTATGTGACACATACATTTTTCTTTTATTACAAGTAGTAAATAAATGATAATATACATATTCAACCAAACTATTTATCTGAATTATTTATAAGATCCAAGAGAAGTGTCGAGCCACACTCGACATAGTGCAAAGGGTTAAAGATCCATCGTTAACACTATAACAACTGCGGCAGTCTTCATGGATTTTCATGCACTACAATAGTGGAGGAACAATACTAGTGCGCGAAAATGTGGCAATATAACGAGACTCTACTGTATATCGTTGGGGATATGAATCAGTAAGGCAAAATTCGTTAATCTCTTTGATTTTTTATTTTTAATTGTACCACTTCTTTAGTACTTTAAACTGAAGTACACGATATATGTATAATATTAACTATATACAATTTCAAATTTGCAAAAAATTCTAGGTTTAAAAATTTCCTAAATAATAAATTTAAATGTTTAATAATTGGATATTAGTTAAATAATAACATTTAAATTGTATTTAAAAATTAATTTATAAAATTATATCTAATTTATATATAAGCTTTTCAGTTCATAACTTAATGATAAGATTTTATTTTTATATAAATTTTAATTATTAATTTCTAATAATATTTATTATATTTTTAAATTTGCAATGTAATATTTTATTTTAAATTATATATAGGAGCATCAATCAATCGTGGATCAATGTTTAAAATACGTCACGAGTACAGTAGTGCAAGTCAATGATTGGTAAGTCGCATGCTTATGATTCTTCAAATTACTATCGTATCGTAAGTTAAATAGAATCACGTGATAGAATGATTAGTTACGAGTTAATTAGTTATGTTGTGATAATTTAAAACAAGCTAGTAATCACGAATATTGTCGTATAATCGTACGATACGATCACTTTAAATATACATTATCCGAATACATTACTTTTTTATTGATTTATTGTTTATATTAGTCATATTTTTAACGTAAATATGTTTAACGTTTAAAACGTTATACTTTGTTGATGTCGTTACAATATAAAATCTTCCAGAAGTTACGGTATGAATTATACTTTCTACTTCAAGATTTTATTACTTAAATTGTTATTTTACCAATTGGCATACTAAATATTTAAATCAAAATTAATTTAAGGTTTCAATCTACAATTTTTAACTGCTTTCTATTTCTGCAAATAATATGAAAATAAAATTAATAATCAGTAATAATAACAAGCGGTAATAATAACAAGAACAAAATTTCTTGTCTAAAATCAAATTCCAATGAATGTTTGAGTGAATTTTCAAAAACAGAAATATTATCTATGGAAAATTCAAAGTTGTGATAACAATAAAGGAAACAAAACAAAATAATATTTTCACAAATAATATTATGTTACAAAGTTATATAATAATGTATAAATAATATTTCAAAAATAAAGAGAGTGATATAATACTACTTCATTTGTATTATTATAACAAAAATTTAATATTCGAGAAACTGTTACGCGATAATCTTTATCCAGTTGTATCAACTTTATATTGAAATTAAGATATCATGTTTTTGTATTTTTCAGAATTTTACTTGATCATTACTTTTGGAATTCACGATTTTAATTACTATTTTTATCATACACTTTAATATATTTATTAATTTATAACATTAATTATTAAATTAATGAAATAACTAAAATTGTAATATTTCTAACAATCGACAAATCTTTTTACAAAGATACTGAGAATTATACTAATTCACTTTTCTATGAATAAATTACTCTATATCTAGTACTCTACTTACATTAAATAAATTATTAATCGATATTAATTAATACATTAAAATATATGATGGAATTATTTTATATTTCTACGATTGTAAGATGCACTATTTTCTTGTCCTAAAATACATAGTACAGTATAAATCAAACTAAGTTAAATACAAATAAGTAACAAATTAAAATATAAATTAAACGTTTATTCAATTCCTATAGTTTCAACTAAAGGACAATATTCAAAATATGTCATGCAAAGTTTACATATAATTGTGAAATAAGTGAAAAATTAATGCATTTTCAATGATGAATAATTAGATTTCAGAGACTGCTAAAAATTATGGTATTTGCAGAAATATTATTACTCAAACAACATGATTCGTTTCACATATCTTCCGTAGACACGTAAAATTTTTAATAAAATTCTTAATAACATTTTCCTCATTGTTTTAAGTACAGGTAGATATTTCCTCTTTATAAAGAATTTAATAAAGGTTAGGTACTCTAAAATGAAAAGAGAGAAGTTAATAAAAGACGTATACCGTGAAATTGAAACTACTGCTAACGGATTTCATTAAAAGTTCCTTTGATGGAAACAATAAAAACCAATAGCAAATTAAGGAAAATATATGTCGGACTAGTTGTTCAAAAATCTAGTCCTTTCCAATATAAAATCAAATCTTATACGAATTTATACATAAATATAGAGTAAATATACATATAATTAGTCGACTGATAGTTTTATTCCATCGAATTCAATAAATCAATTATACCATATTAAACCAGAATAATATTTCTTATTTACTCAATCTCTTATTGGAAAAAATTAGTAGGAGCATCATAAAAACGTTTACAAGGTATATTATTTAAAAAATTTGAAATAAAATATTCTTATGTGAAATTTGATGAGTATAAACTCTAGAATAGCTTTTAGTAATTGAATATATATTTACGAATATCAATAATTATTTATTTCAGCAAAAATTTGTTGCAATAGTTTGCAAATAAAATTTATGAATAAAATGAATTCCTTCTTTATTAATAAAAAATGTCTTGCTATTCGAAAAATGTAAAAATTATTTGTTATTGGGAAGTAATTTCGTTTTATTCGCAATGTTACTTGGAAGTTATTAAAATAAGAAATTAATCATTATTTCCCTACATCTTCAAGACTGGTTAAATCATAATCAATTGTTTGAATAATTCTAACTTAATAACATTTGTATTGACGTAAAAAATAAAATTTTTTACATTGAAAGAATTTTAATCTCTAAATTTATATTTATAATTATATTTTTACAAAAAAATTATACAAATTTACATATTTTAGGATTACTAAATATAATTTAATTAACCCTGATACAAAAGTAATCAGGTATTAAATAATTATACTTTTCATAATTTCATCAGATTTAATTTACATTATTATTTATATAATTAAATAAGTTAGTTCAAAATAATTATTAAAAACTTATTTTAAAATAATTTTTATCGAAACAATTTATAAATATCAAATTTAAATTTTCACTAAATCACATACACTACTCCAAAACTGTCAAACAAATATATATAATTGTTGAATCAACTGATTTCGTTTATATTTAATGAATTCTATCAGATCATGCAAAAGGATTAATATATGGTGTCCCTAGACAAAGTTCAACCATGATATACCGGCATTGAATACCGTGATAAAGAGAGCGTGTTTATCAGGAAAAATTAACAGGAGCAAAGTGAAGGACACTTTCGGTCTGATTTGAAAAGCAAACATTTTTACTCGTTGAAATTCAAAATTATATTACTTTATTTACACAGTATGTCAGAAAAGTAACGGAACTTTTTAAATTTAAGGAACACTATTAGCGACATCTATAAAAACAATATGCTATTTGAAAACAGTATTCCTCCCCTACAAAACAAACCAGTCGTTATTGGAATCGAGCAACGAATTGTAAACTTATAGCGTTTAAAGCGACAGAACCTTTCGTCACCGTGTCACAAAATCACGATGGAGCAAAGAGCGAATATTAAATTCTGCTCGGTAAAGCTCGGTAAAACTTTTACAGAAACATTTGAATTAATGAAAAATGTTTATGGCGACGATTGTTTATCCCGTACTCGTGTGTTCGTGTGGTATAAGCGACTCCAGGATGGTCGTGATACTTTGGAAGACGACCCAAAGCCAGGTTTTGGGTTTTTCTAAATTCTAAACGATTCTAAAGGTATTATACTTCGGGAATTCGTTCCACCGGGACAAAATGTTAATGGCGAATATTATCTGGGTGTTATGGAACGTTTGTGGAAAATAATTGTTCGTGTGAGGCCCGAATCTCGAGCGCCGGGAAGTTGGTTTCTGTTGCATGATAATGCACTAACAATAAGTCACAGAACTGTCGCTGTTCGTGTATTTTTTAGCGAAAAAACAAGTCTGTGTGCTCCAATATCCTCCATATTCGCCCGACTTATCTCCATGTGATTACTTCCTTTTTCCAAAACTGAAATTAACTATGAAAGTAACGTTTTATGACACTGTTACACAAGTCCGAGCAGCTGTGACGAGGATGATTGAAACGATTCCGCAAAACGACATAAAAAAATCTATGTTAACATTACTTGAGCGTGCCCAACGGTGTATTGATGCGGAAGGGATGTAACTTGAATAAAAAAAATTAATTTTGGCAAAATAACTAATACTTTTCTTTTTATTTAAAAAGTTCCGTTATTTTTCCAACATACTGTGTATACTTAATGAGTGCTATCAGATCATGCAAAAGGATTAATATATGGTGTCCCTAGACGAAGTTCAGCCATGATATACCGGCATTGAATACCGTGATAAAAAGAGCGTGTTTATCAGGAAAAATTAACAGGAGCAAAGTGAAGGACACTTTCGGTCTGATTTGAAAAGCAAACATTTTTACTCACTGACATTCAAAGCCGACCAAAGGGACGAGTTGGAAGCACCTTCTGGTGGAACGAGGGCCTTGTCCCTATTTCCGTTTGCCCGAGGCGACGTTTCCGCTTCCGTCTCCGGCACCTCTGCTGCGTTTTGAGATGAGAGAGAGCTGCCGCTCTCATCGAGCGCCTTTTTACCCTCGAGAGACGCATCCCAGCTAATGGATAACAGCCAACCGTTCTTTCTTTTTTTCTTTCTTTCTGTTTCGCTCGCGACAAAGTGGAAAGACTATAGTTCGAGTACCCAGCAACTCTCCCTTCAGCATGCATAACTCCGTGTAACTCTTCAAGTTGCCCTTTTTAAAATTTCAACCGTGAAAAGCAGCCCCTGCTAACTTTCGACGGGGAACGGGCTCCCTTAACCAAACCATCGCTTGCCTCGATTAGCCTGATCGGCGCAAAACTTTTAAGTACCCTGCCCTAATTAGAAATTCGCAGAATTTCCACGATTTTTAGTTGTATCTTGAATAATTACGATCTTGAGATTTCTACAGAAAATTTTATGGAACCTCCGTTCGTATTTTAATTAAGACTCCTGCGATTGTTTCGTGCTTTTATTTCAATTTTATTTGTTAATTGTTCTTGTTGTTTGTAAACAGGATTTAGTTAGGGAAAGTTTTCCGGTTTTCTCGTACATTTTAATTATATTGCAATGGGAAGCGACCTTTTCCAATTTTTATTTGTATTAATTACAATTTAGTATTATTTCAAGACAGAATTTTGTTAAGGAAGTTAAATAGAAATTTTGCAATTCCATTTACTTGAATTTTTCATTTTATCATAATTAGAAATATTTTTTATTCCAACATTTGTTTATTTGTATTGCTGATAATTGCAATTCATTATTATAATTTTCTAGAAAAAATTGAATGATGAATTTGGTGTTTCATTTTTTTGCATTTTATTAGTATCATAATTACAAGTTTTATGATTTATTCCAATTTTTATCGTAATTATTAATAACTACAATTTGTTATTTGTTAAAAACAAAATTTTTCAAGAAAATCGAATGGAAGTTTGTGATTTCTTTGAATTTTCATTTATAATATTTATACTATCAATTTATTATATTCTAGGAATAGAATTTAAAAAACAAATTGTGCAAAAATTCCGTAATTGCATTTGTCTTTATTTTAATTCGTACTTCCAGTAAGAGTTTTGCAACTATTTTGTATTTTTAATTAAATTGTTAATAATTGAAATGTATTATTTAAAATCAGAGTTTTTCAATAGGTATTGAATATAAATTTTGCAATTTTATTTGCTCGGATTTTGATCACGTACCTACATGTTTTTCGCGTTTTTTATTTTATTTGTATTGATAATAATGTTAACAATAATTTTATTTGTATTGTGGTACGGGTAATGGAATTTATAACTATTTCCAAATATAATAAAAGAAAATGACATCGAGATAATCGCAATTTTATTTGATTGCACTTTCAGTCGTAATTAAAAATTTTACTGCTTCCTTTTCATTTTGTTCATTCTCATTAATAACTGCAGTTTATCATTTTTTCAAAAATGAAAATTGTTTACGAAAATAAAATGAACATTTTGCTATTTAATTTGCTCGTATGTTCCTTTATATTATAATTATTAGTTTTTCGATTTATTCGAATTTTGATTACTAATAGATACAATTTATAATTTTTGAGAAATAAAATTTTTCCCACGCAATTTCGATCTCTTTATAATCAGGACTTTTATTAGTTTTTATTTAATACTTTCATTAGTGTTGAAAATAGTTATAATTTATTAGTTCATAACAATTTTTCTATGATATTTAAGTGCAATTTTGTCCGCTTCCACTTTCGTTTAAGTCATAATTAGAAGTCTAACAGAAAAATTAAACTGAAACTTTTCGACATGCTCGCATCTGCATTCATATTATAATTAGAAGATTTTCAAGAAAATTAAATGAAACTTTTGCAACTTGTTAGCATCTTCGTTAATATTTTAATAAAGTAAGTATGATATAATCAGAAATTCTGCGATTTTCTCACGTTTTCGGTAATATTATAATCCAAAACTTTTCTATTTTCTCAAGTAGCATCTTGAAAGAATAGAATATTTGAAGAAAATTGTCAATGTTCTTTATTTTCTTAAATTTTCATAATTACATGACTATCAATAGAAATTCTGTAATTTTCCCCGGTTTTAATTCCTAATTTCAATAACAGTAATTTATCAGCTACATATATTTAACAAAGTAACATTTTTAGAAAAAAGTAACTAAATCTCGTGATGTTCTTGTCTTTCCACGCATATTTTTACAAGCTTTAACTTTGTATGTGATACTAAATTCGATTCAATGGTTCAACAAAAGGAAAACGATCAAAAAATTTGATTATGCAAATTTGTATTCCTTCAAAGACATCATTTCTTGACAATCGATTACCCGAAAATATATTTAATTTCAGTATACAAATATCGCGGACAATGACAAAATAATTTTGCTTAGGTAAAATAACAAAAATTGTAAAGAAAGTACATTTGAATCCTTAGCTATAAACAAATATAATTTCCATGTCAATATCGAAGTAAAATGGCTTTAAACGACTAATTTCACATTACTGTATATGAATAAAGAATATACACAGGATACAACAAGTGAAAGATAATTTCATATTACAACAGGGCGATAACAATGAAGAATGCTTTTATAATCGCTGTTATTTCGAGATCGGCATAAAAGTAGGCTTACTTGAAACAATTGACATCGTTCCACAAATATAACAGCCGGCCTTGGCAATTAACGAGACAGTTCGCTTATTATCTCTACTCTCGTAGACACCAGTTACACATTCCTAAGGGAGACTGGGGCAACTCATAAGTGTAATAGAAACTTCAATTTACAAAGGCATTACTTCCTAAATATCTTCACAAATTATCCACCATTATCACTCGAATAGCATGAATTACTTTTACATTACTTCGTATTCTATTACCAATTTCGTTTCTACAATAGACTCTCGCATTGCCACAAAAAAGTTGTTAAAATTCGTTATACATACACGGTCCGACCGAATAATGTAAGAGCGGACATCACGTAATTTTCACGGAAAAATAAGAAAAAAATATCCAATAAAATTGTTTGACTTTCAGCATAGTTTTCAAGAAAATCAAGTTTGCAGAGTAGAATACAATCGAGAGTTAAATTCGTGACCTCTAGAAACTTGATAGGGATGATCATGGATTAACGATACGATAGGTGGTGCTTCGGAATCGTTGGACCTAATAGAATGTATATCAAGCTTGCAAGACATCATACAGTGTTCGATCAAATAACATGTAAAGACCACGAAATTCCTTATACGAAAATAGGAAAAGATATACGATAGAATTGTTTGATTTTCGGCTTGGTTTTCGAGAAAATAAAGTTTGAAAATCCACTGCGTTTCTGTGCTTTTATGGCAACATTTTCTGTCACGCAATGTAAACGATTGTTGTGCTTCATCATATTTGAGTAGAAATGTAAGAAGATTTTTAAATGATAATTATGATTATTGGATGGGGCGTGGAGGAACGATCGATTGGTATGCAAGGTCCACAGATCTTACGTACTTGGACTTTTATTTATGGGAATAAATTAGAGTAAAAGTATACAGTAAAGATGTCGAAAGTGTGGAGCAACTAGTGCAAGCAATTAATTACGCTTTTAAGGGATTGAAAAATCAAAACACGTTACCGAGAGTGCATGCTTCGTTAATTTGCCATAGCATATCTGTGCATCCGACAACTGGGACAACAATTTTGTAACTGAAAAAGTAAAATTCTTTCCGTTGAAAATCTTTTCCGTGTTTTTCTTCCGAGCCAATAACACTCGCGTGTTGTGCAGACACTGTTTGCAAGCACAACACTCGTTTACGTCGCTGGACAAAAAATATTGTCATAAGGGCGAAAAATCATAGCGGATTTTCAAATCTGATATTCTTGAAGCTCGAAATCAAAAAATTGTATTCTATATTTGGTCTCTATTTTTACGTAAGGAATTACGTGCTAGCTTTTACATGTGACCAAATCCTGTTAAGTGCGTATAGTATTTAGTCACAGTTAATATTTAGGTATAGTACTGCGTATAGACGTATAGTACTGCGCCAAAATAGCGTAACCTGCAATTTCAATGAACTGTTTATTAAATTACGTATTGAAAATTGATTTTAGAACTACAATCTTTCTGTTGTATTTGCATTTAAGGTATCAACATTTTGAAGAGATCTAAAATGATCTTTTATAATTGATTATCCTACAGAAAAGTAATGTTTACTCTAGATTAATAGATTCGTAGACAACAATGTAACATTTCTAGAAAAACGAAATTCTTCAGGAATTTCTTGTAAAAAGGAATATAGCTTAAAACAGTTTCAATTTCAGCTGAAAATATTATGTTTTACATTGTACATTTTCATCTAATTATAACGAATACTATCATACAATTTGGCTCATATAATTAGTAGTAATAAAAACTACACAAAAACAAATTAACAAATAGCACTTAAACAATAAAAATTTTCATAAAATTTAAAAGAAATAAAATAAAATTTAAAATATAAGAAATAAAATTTTCATAAAAATTATAAAAGATCAGTCTTTTAAGGTACGTAAGAATAATAAAAAATCTCATCAGATAAATCATATTACATTAATCATTTGCATTTCAACTGCGTTCAAAGATTCAGATCCTTTTTTATGATTGAATTGCATTTATTGTTAAATTAACTAAACTTTTAGAACATAAACTTTAGTAGTAATAACATTACAACTATCTACAATATTGTTTTAATTATATTTTAATTGATAAATTATGTTTTTCGACCAGATCCTATACATTAAATTAGGTCTACATGATTCCTTATGCACTGAATTTCAGATGAATTTTATAAATTCAAAAGGGCAAGTCTACTTTACCTGTTTTTCAATGTGAATAATATGGGTGACTGCTGTAATCAATTACTTTGAAACTAAAATACGTAAAAAGCGAGTTAAACACTTTTCTATTTAACCAATTGCAATGATTCACAGATTGTAAATTCGTGTCCTGCCAAAGCTCATTTTCTGGCGAGTAAACTATACGTACACATTGATAAAGGGAGAGTCACAAGTATAAGTTCGGAAAGTGGCAATATAGCGAGAGTCTATTGTAGTTCGAAACCTTGATAATAATTTATATTCGCGTTATAAGAAATACTTACACGTACGACTGATCTGTATCATCGGCCTGTAAATCGTCTCGTAAATCACCTATTTTTCTGGCATCGTATTGGTAACGCGGTTCCGCGTTTTGACAGTGTCCTGCAAATACAAAAAACATTTCATGTTTATTCAGTGTCCAAAGTGAAATTTGAGAAAGATTTGTAACGAATATGACACGAAATATTTTTGAATCGTCTATAGTTCACGTGTGTCGATATTCTTCAATGTAAATTGACGTTTAACAAAAAGAACTGTTTAATAAAATAGAATTTTTTAAATATCATTTAAATAAATTTTTTCCAAATTTTCCTTACATCTGGATTCGTCATTTAAAAACACGCAATTAAAAAAATTATGGTTCTACACCTAGTCATCAAGATATTCCGGAAAACGTACTTTCAAACTTTACAGCGTGTAAATATCATCGCTTAAATATGCACGATTGCCGATAAAAAAAATACATGTCAAATATTTTTTTGAAAACTACGTCTCGCATAAGTTTCATCGAAATTGGCATGTGTGGGTTGGATATGTTCCCTAGCTAGTTGTGTTCGATAATCGCATTCAAGACAAGTTCTCACACAGAGTGCAAGTTCTTGAAGATAGTAAAATTGGTTTAAAGTCTAAACTGTACAATATTCAAATGTAATGAATTATAGGTAAAGTTATGAGGTAAATCATGAGAAAGAGTTTTGCTCTTCCTCTGTTGAATCTATGCGTCAGGTTACCATTTGTTAACACTATTTCTACCAAGAGGTGTCAAAAGACACCTTTCAAATTTTAACTTAAAATTATTCTCTAAGTTGAATTATTTCTCCACAATTCATTTTTTGACTTTTCATAGAATAGTTGTTAAATTAATTCAGTGATATCATTTTCTTCCAGCTCATCCTAGATCTAAAAATGTGCATATGGCATACTTATTTCTACCATGAGGTGTCTTTTGACACCTTAAGGATGACACTGTCTAATTTTAAACCATTTTACATATAAGTGTCAACACCATTTTGCAGCCTAATATCAATTATAATCAGATTAGAGAATCCCGATTTCAATTGTAACAGAAAATACAGGAGTTACGGTATAACTTTGATATTCGCTTATTTCCCGCCATGTTGCATTTCAGTGTACACCGCTATATTTATATTTTGTAGATCGATGAATTAAGCTAGAATTTACAACTTGATTAAATAATCTCTAATAAAAACACATCAATGTATCAATAAATATATTCCCCAAATTATCTACATTTGACTGATAATTTGAAATCCCAACAGTTTTGACAATTATTTGAATTCAAACGAAAAGGTGTCAATTAAATATATCCTCAAATTATCTACATTTAACTGATAATTTGATATCCTATCAGTTTTGGCAATTTTTGCATTCAAACGAAAAGGTGTGAAAAGACGCCATTTGATCGAAATAAGTATACACAAAATCGTGGTAGAAATAGTGTTATAGTACGAAATAGGAATTCATAATACTGGAAATCTTAAATGATCAATACATATTATAAAAATTTCAGATTTCTTAATATTTATTGACAATATTGTGTTAATTAAGAATTTAGTAACTTGAGAAATTTTGAATTTTGGAATACGGAATTTGAGGACTCGAATATTTGGAAATTTTAAAACTAGAGACTTTAACACTCAGGATTTTGAAAACTTTATAAACTTGGAAATTTGGGAGTTTTGGGATTTAAAAGCTTAGAAATTGGGAAATTGAAGAATGTAAAGATTCGAAATTTTCTAAATTTGGAAGCTTCGAATTTTTGATTTTAGAAACATGAAAATTCGAAAATTTCGGAATTTTGAAATTACAAAATTTGAAGGTTTCGAAATTTATGAATCTGGAAACTTACAAGTTTGGAAATTTGAGGTTTAGAAATTTGGGAACTGACAAATTAAATTACGTCGGATTGAATTGCATTGCATTCAATTGCACGGAATTAAATCGCATCAAACTCAATCGCAACAAATTGAAACGCGTAAAAGTGAATCGTGTCGGATTGAAATTTATCGCACTGAATCACATCGACTTGAGTTGCATCGAATTGAATTAATAACATTGAATTGCGACAAATTGAATTACCCCGAATTTTAACTTACACCGAACCAGATTGTGTCTAATTGTATTGCAGCAAATTGAATTACGTCGAATGGAGACGCGTCAAATTGAATCATATCGAATTGAAACTAGTCCAATTGAATTAAACTGTCTTGAACTGAATTACATTTTGTCGAATTGAATTACATCAAATTACATTGTATCAAATTAAGTTGCATCAAATAACACTATGTAGAATCGAATCACGTCAAACTGAGTCATGTCGTATTGAATTATACCTGATTGAATTACGATGAAGTAAATGGTATCGAATGCAAACACATCAAAGTGAATCACGTCACGTTGAAACACGTCAGGTAGAATCGCGTCGGTGTAAAATTGCTCGAATAGAATTGCATCATACTCAATTCTGTCAAATTGAAATGCATCGAATTAAATCGTATCGCAATAAAATTTGCTCCAGATTGAATTGTATTAAATTAAGTTACGTTGAATTAAATTGCAACGAATTTAAATGCATCGAATTGAATTATATCCGATTAAAATCCATTGGATTGAACAGTCTATGTTGTCCACAGTCTCAACAGTCTCTTGTTCATTTCTGCCATTTTTCCTGGTCCAAACATGTTCGGACTTGTTGGAATATGTGGAGGGGACTCCTATCTTCATATCTTTGCAACCTCAACCTGATCCGCGCTCCGAAATCGTCAGAATCGTAGTAAACGTAAACATATTATTTGTGCCCGTGTCACGACGAAAAATATCGAACAACGTTATGCGATTAAATTCTGCGCTAAGCTGAATAAAAGCCTCGCCGAAACGAACCAAATGATTAAGACAGCATACGGGGACTCTCCTCTTTCCTATTCTCAAGTTTCCAGATCGTTAAAGTTGTTCAAAATCGATCGGGAAAACGTGGAGGATGACTTCTGCTCTGGACGGCCGACAAGTACCACTATTGACGAAAATGTTTCCCGTGTCCATGAACATCTTAAGAGTGATCGACGACTGATTGTTCGAATGATCGCAGAGACTCTCAACATATCGAAAACAACTGTGCACAACATTGTACTCGAAAAGAGATCGTCAGTACGCTACGTGGCAGCTGCACCACGACAACGCTCCCAGCAATACCGCTCTGCGCGTTCAAGAATTTCTAGCCAAGCACAGCTTGATAACGTTACCACAGCCCCCTTACAGTCCTGACATGGTTCCAGCAGATTTTTTTCTGTTCCCGAAGATCAAGTCTGCCCTTAAAGGACTCCATTTTGGAACCATAGAAGTGATTCAAACCGCCGTGACGAAGGCATTAAACGAGGTCCCCATTAACGCCTTCCAGGATGCGGACCGTGCATGGAAAAGTCGCTGGCAAAAGTGTGTTGAAGCCCAAGGGAAGTACTTTGAAGAATTTTAAAGTTTTATATCAATAACATAAATACATTTTTTTTTACGTACCTAATTGCATTACTTTCCGGACAGACCATGTATATTGATTTAAAATGCATTTACTTGAATTGCATCAAATTTAAAGGCGTGAAATCGAAACACATCGGATTAAAATGCGTCGAATTGAATTGGATTAAATTAAAGCTCATAAAACTGAACCTCGTTGAATTAAAACTCGTAGAATTGAATTGTATCGAATTGAATCACACAGAGTTAAATCACATAAAATTGTATCGTGTCTAACTAAATAGCGTTAGATTGAAATGTGTCGACTTGAATTGCGTCAAATTGAAAGGCGTAGAATTAAAATGCGTCAGATTGAATTGAGTGAAATTGAAACGCGTGGAATTAAAACTCCAAATTACAACGTCATAAGTTGAATTGCATCGAAATGAATCGCACCGAGTTAAAACACATAGCGTTGCATCGTTTTGAATTTTCATATCATTATATTCCTAACAAGGCCAATCTCTCTGCCGTTATTTATTACATGAGAATAAAAGAGAACAGGAGTGGCGGAAATAAGGGTCGGCCAGGCCGTGAAACAGAGGCACCAGTAGTTTCCATTTCCGCACTGTAGGAAGTTTCAAGCTGGCCGAGGAGGAAAGTTTTCGCAGTTCCAGATCTTGAAGGCGCATTTCGGTTCTGCTCGAACTCCGGCCGGAAGTCAATAGAAGCCAGGGCACTTTGCAATGCACGGGCAAAAGTAGTTGCACATAGGTGGGTCCGTTGCCACCACAGACTTATATACACGGAACATAAAGTACTACTTTAGGCGAAGAAACCGTTAAGATTAGAGAGAAGCGGCAGATGTTCAGTAGTGGTAAATCGGGAAGTTTCGGATATGTTCGTTTTATGTCGACTAAATATCATGAAGAGCGTCAATGAGCGTCGCAGGAATTCTTTTTATATAAACTGTTGAGGAGAATATTTTTTTAAGTTGGAGACAGTATTTTTTGAAAACGAAGTTGAAATCGTGAGTTCTTGTATCGTACTTGCTTGTGTAAATCGTAAATAGAACAAAAACTATAAATAATTAGAAAAAGAAAATATGAATGAGAACACTGTTGTATTTCGTATGTAGACGTTATAGATATAGATATGTAGCAATTTATTTATACGATTATTTGTAGATACGTAGCAATTTATGTATTACATGTAATCTTATAAATTTATTCGCTCTGCTTCAAATATTCTCTGTTCATACACATTGTAGATAAAATATACGAATACATAAAAAAATATATAAAAAGTATAGCAAGAATATACTTTCTACATAATGGGAAATATATAAGATATTCCACGAATGAATGAAAATGAAATTATATTTGTTTCTCAATCACACTTCATATAATTTAGATAAAGACAAATTTTTTCATTTGTATATTATGGGACTAGGACACCATGTTTAAAAAAATTGATCTTATATTTTAGAATTATATGAAGTTCAAAAGCTTAAGAGGTGAAACGTAAGTTGTTTTTTTTTAATATAATTGTTATACCTACACAGTAAACGTCTTATTTAAAGATATTTAGAAGTAGAAACATAATAATGAATGTACGAAACTTTTTAATCGTTATCTATGTATATGCAGTTGGTACACTTCACATTTATGTAGCGCATGCGCGTTGCACTTTTACAGCGCATGCGCGTTACCGATGTTTGTAAACCAATTGGAATCGACATGCGCAGAACGAACAAAAACTTGTATTTCAAGGCTCATATTCTCTCAAAGAATCTTGAACGGAGAAACATTCTATAATAAATATGTTTCCCACAATGTATAATAAATATTTTTCACAAACATTGTAATACTTTTGTTCACAAACACTGTACAATAAATGTTTTTGTACATGGTATGACGTACAGAATTTTTAATGTATATTCTTTTATTGAAAAATAGAAATTTCTCAAGTCACTTTTTATTTTTATTCAATCATTTAAAATTTAAGATGTCAAATTTCAATGAATTTAAATTCATATATTTTTCTCGCAATAACTTTTATCGTCTTTCTCGAACGTATTTTGACATTTCAACCATATAATTTTATGATTTTGACCATCAGACGTATCATCTGATTATACGAGTAGCACGGAATAGAGATGGAGTCACCCGATTTATCACTACTCGTCCCCTTACCACGATTCTTACTACCCCGTCGACTTTACAGTCAGTTTATACATATATACGTGTATGGTTTCTACACCACTCGGCTCGTACCAGCTTTTCAGCTCGATATTGAACTTTTTATGACGCTGTGCAGAGGAGCGAACGGTTTAAAACGGAAACAAAGCGCAATAGTCGTTGCACGCCCGATGATGCTCGCGAAGATCGTTGCACCGATGAAATTTGCTTATACAGCTTCACCTTTTTTCTTCTTCGACCATTAGAAAGATCGTTCGAGAAAACGTTCGCGAGGATAATTGAAAAGAAAAAAAAGAAACAGAAGGAACCTGTGAAGTGTAACGAGCTCGTTGGAAATGAAATTGCTTCGAGGATAATTGTTATACTTTCTTAATTTGTAGCTGTGAAATAATGGAAAATGAACGGGGAGAATAAACGGCTTTCTTTGTAAGTGAATTACTCGACTATTACGTGGAGTCTAAGGTAAATTGTTACGGTCTCATTATTTCTTCAGCCTTTGAGAAGATTTTTCTAAAACCATCAATGAAAGTAGAAAATTAAAAATATTTTTAATAAACGTTATTAACGGAATTTAGGAATTTATGAGGAATTATAGAAATTTTAATATTTCAAGTTATTATATCTTGTATTTTCAAACTTTTCGATTCATAAATTCACAAATTCACAAATTCACAAATTCATAAACTCACAAATTCACGTATTCACATATTCACAAATTCACATATTCACAAATTCACGTATTCACAAATTCACATATTCACATATTCACAAATTCACGTATTCGCATATTCACATATTCACAAATTCAAATATTCACAAATTCACATATTCACATATTCATATATTCACATATTCACAAATTCACATATTCACATATTCACATATTCACATATTCACAAATTCACAAATTCACAAATTCAAATATTCACAAATTCACATATTCACTAATTCACATATTTACAAATTCACATATTCACAAATTCACATATTCACAAATTCACGTATTCGCATATTCACATATTCATATATTCACATATTCACAAATTCACAAATTCACATATTCACAAATTCACATATTCACATATTCATATATTCACAAATTCACATATTCACATATTCACATATTCATATATTCACATATTCACAAATTCACATATTCACATATTCACATATTCACATATTCACATATTCACATATTCACAAATTCACAAATTCACAAATTCAAATATTCACAAATTCACATATTCACTAATTCACATATTTACAAATTCACATATTCACAAATTCACATATTCACAAATTCACGTATTCGCATATTCACATATTCACATATTCACGTATTCACATATTCACATATTCACAAATTCACAAATTCAAATATTCACAAATTCACATATTCACATATTCATATATTCACATATTCACAAATTCACATATTCACATATTCACATATTCACATATTCACAAATTCACAAATTCACAAATTCAAATATTCACAAATTCACATATTCACTAATTCACATATTTACAAATTCACATATTCACAAATTCACATATTCACAAATTCACGTATTCGCATATTCACATATTCACATATTCACGTATTCACATATTCACATATTCACAAATTCACAAATTCAAATATTCACAAATTCACATATTCACTAATTCACATATTCACAAATTCACATATTCACATATTGACATATTCACAAATTCACATATTCATTAATTCACATATTCACAAATTCACAAATTCACAAATTCACAAATTCACAAATTCACGTATTCGCATATTCACATATTCACATATTCACGTATTCACATATTCACATATTCACAAATTCACAAATTCACATATTCACATATTCACATATTCACATATTCACATATTCACAAATTCACAAATTCACAAATTCAAATATTCACAAATTCACATATTCACTAATTCACATATTTACAAATTCACATATTCACAAATTCACATATTCACAAATTCACGTATTCGCATATTCACATATTCACATATTCACGTATTCACATATTCACATATTCACAAATTCACAAATTCAAATATTCACAAATTCACATATTCACTAATTCACATATTCACAAATTCACATATTCACATATTGACATATTCACAAATTCACATATTCATTAATTCACATATTCACAAATTCACAAATTCACAAATTCACAAATTCACAAATTCACAAATTCACAAATTCACAAATTCACAAATTCACATATTCACATATTCACTAATTCACATATTCACAAATTCACATATTCACAAATTCACAAATTCAAATATTCACAAATTCACATATTCACTAATTCACATATTCACAAATTCACATGTTCTAAAATGCAAATATTCACAAATTCTGAAATTAAGAAATTCAGAATTCACAAGAGAAATTCACAGATTCGCAAGATCATAAATTAACGAATTTAGAAATTCATAAATTTAAAAATAAAAGACTTAGGAGTTTTAATTTCTTAAGTTTCCAAATTTTCATATTTTCTAATTATAAAATTTCGAAATTTTGAGTTTAGGATTGTTATCCTGATTAACACCGAGTGCTCAAAAATTGAAATGCTGTTATTGCATAGTAATATTTAATATTTTAATTACATCTATATTATTAATAAAATAATGTATATCACAGTACAAAGAGAATATTTTTAAGAAACATTGAACAAGATTCTGCTGATTAACATTTAAAATTTAAAATCTTATTATATTTTGTAATAATTATTTATATTCTAATAAAAAATTAAATATAACACGTCTGATATGAACCTATCTATCAAAAAATAATAATTTTGTTTACATATTATTACTATCGTATTACAATAAAACGGCAACAGGAATTTTTATATTTTAATCGTTAACATTTTAAATACAGTTGTGAAAGTATACAAGATATTTCATCTCTCATAACATATCAAGTATATTTTAACAAATTTTCATTTTAATTGCAAAAATCAACATGTTGAAATAGTTCAAAAATTAATTCAAAAAATAGAAATGGCAATACAGTCCTATATACAATTATTGCTTCCTCGTGAAATTTTACATCGTGTAAAAGAAACGCGTACCAGAAAGCCTTCATATTTCATCGAAGACATGAATTCTACTCCCGTTTTAATCTTCCAGTTTGGCAGGAAGCGTTAACGAGTCGAAAGGAAACTTTGGATTTTCCCACATGACCATTACGCCGGCTCTTCTGCCGCATAGGGGAAAAAAGTTAAACTAATTTCGTAATTTCTTTCGTTGTCTGACCAACGAGGGAAAGAGGTTAATTACGCCCCTGGCTGACCTGCACGTTCGTTCACGCTTAACTGAAACTTCTCGTCGGTGGATCTTTTAAGGGTTGTTTCAAAGTAGCAGTAAACAGATCACGATCGACGACTGGAAACGAGAAACTGCAATGAGCAGCAAAAAATAGGAAAAAGGGGTTGTTAATTACCCCCATGAATCATTAGTTCCTTTTCACACACAAGGCTGGTATGAACAGAAAACACACATTTCAAATAGCCGATTTTAACAGTGAACCTACGTGATGGATTAATGAAAGTTGTTAACTCTTAGAAATAGTAAAAAGTACATATTATCTTGGAGTTACATTGATTAAATTTGTATTGTGTTATGGAAGAAAAAATATACATTTTTAATACTAAATCGAGTAGTATATAATGCACATATGAAAATAAATGAACAAATAATAAAACGTAAATTAATATGCACGTTAAGTTTTCATTTCGATAAAAATTAACGCAGATTTCAAGAAAAACATCCTAATAGATTTTTCAATTTAAAAAAAGATTTGTTAATTGGTCAAATGACTCGTTTGGTAGTTTTAATGTAATATAATTTTCAGGTGATGTGATACACTTCTTTCGTTCACTAATCACATCGTCCTCATAAAACGGTGAAATGATAAGATTGTACAAATAGTCGATCATAATTGCAACTAAAATAGTAAAACAGTGAAATGGTAAAATATTAGAATTGTAAGACAGTAACGTAGTAAAGATTTAAAGATGATGAATTAATAATGAAACAGTAAAATAGTACAGCGAAATTATAAAATAATGAGATAGTAAAATAATAAAGCAGTTAGATGTCAAAATAATAAAATATTAAAGTAGTAAAATAATAAAATGATGCTTTGACGGACTATTAAAGTAGTAAAACAGTAAATTGGTATAGTTGTAATAATAAAATAAAGTAAATACTAAAATTGTAGAATTCGGAATAATGGTGCAGTAAAACAATAAATGTTGAAATAATGGAATGATGAAATGGTAGAACAATAAAGTAATGAAGGAGTAGAATATTTGATATTAAAACATAAAAATAGTAAAATGGTCAAATATTATTATAACAAAATAAAGATATGATAAATTAGTGGAACGATAAGATAGTAAAATTATACAACGATAAAATAGTAGAGTAATGAAATACTGAAATACTGAAATACTGAAATACTAAAATACTGAAATACTGAAATACTGAAATACTGAAATACTGAAATACTGAAATACTGAAATACTGAAATACTGAAATACTGAAATACTGAAATACTGAAATACTGAAATACTAAAATACTAAAATACTGGAATCGTAAAATAGCAACGTAGCAAAATGGCATAATATCGTAATAGCAAAATAGCAAAATAGCAAAATAGCAAAATAGCAAAATAGCAAAATAGCAAAATAGCAAAATAGCAAAATAGCAAAATGGCAAAATGGCAAAATGGCAAAATAGCAAAATAGCAAAATAGCAAAATAGCAAAATAGCAAAATAGCAAAATAGCAAAATAGCAAAATAGCAAAATAGCAAAATAGCAAAATAGCAAAATAGCAAAATAGCAAAATAGCAAAATAGCAAAATAGCAAAATAGCAAAATAGCAAAATAGCAAAATAGCAAAATAGCAAAATAGCAAAATAGCAAAATAGCAAAATAGCAAAATAGCAAAATAGCAAAATAGCAAAATAGCAAAATAGCAAAATAGCAAAATAGCAAAATAGCAAAATAGCAAAATAGCAAAATAGCAAAATAGCAAAATAGCAAAATAGCAAAATAGCAAAATAGTAAAATAGTAAAATAGTAAAATAGCAAAACAGTAAAATAAGAAAATAGTAAAATAGTAGATCGAAGTAGAACAAAAAAATGATAAGCAGATAAAATAGTAAACTAGTAAAATGGTAAAATGCTACAATACTATACTAGTAAAACAATAAAATATGCAATATTAAAATAATGAAATTATAAGGTATATAGCTATAAAACCAGTAAAAGATTAAAATAATACATCGCCATATAAGAATAATATTTATCTTTATAAAGAAAGCTGCATACAAAGAACATTCGATTCGTTTAAATAGTATAATAAGATTTTCGATAAAAATATATCGAAATGAATATCAGTAATCTAATAGTAGTTCTTACTGCTGATTCAGCGTTGAACTGCACGTTCCGCCCTCTCACCCTAGATTTATCTTTCATATCGAATTGCTATCTCTGACATTGACCATTTCGAATCATAAAAAGTATCGTAAAATCGTACACACGTACGTTGACGAAAAACCAGCCACGTCTGCTTCTTCTTGTCAGGGTTTAATTAAACTTTCGCTACGGATTCACCACCCTGCCGTAGCCGTTTACAATGGTGAAACGAACGAATTACTCTCTATCGCCTTTGGCGTGGCTTTGTTCGACGCTTTAATCGTTTTCATCCCAACCGATTCTTTCCTTCGTTCAAATGCCTTCTGCTGCTTCTCTTTCTGACCACGTTTCGTCCACCGAAACCATCTGTCGGTCGAGCAATGCTGAACTCACTCTTAAGCGAATTATCAAATTCGACAAATAGAATCGTTTCAGATAAACGTCTCTTCCTTTTCTACCTTTGGAAATTCAGGTAATCAATTTGGAAATTGGGGGTACTGTGCAGGAAAGACATGTGCCACATCTAAATCGAACGCTAAACTTTTTCCCTCAAAGGTATTTTTGCTGTTGGCAGGAAATAACCCAAGGGTTTAGAGTCAGACAACGTTAACTCCAACAACAATAAGTTGGAGTCATACAACGCTATGTCTAGTTAGCGTTCTTTGATTCTGAGTACGTTTCACAAAATTAAAAGGTTATGTCCAAAAACTTTTAACTACTCATATTTTTTTAATAATATTATTGTAATCGAAACGTACGACTTTTGTGATCGTAAATCTGTCAGTAACACAAACAGTGAATTTTTGGAATTAACGTTGTCTGACTCTAAATCCCTGAACTGTGACACTTTCTAGCTAAACTGTAAAAATTTCTAGTTGAAAAATGTGGTGAATTCTTTTCAGATAATTGTGTTTCTATCATTAATTGGCACAATTGTCCGTTTCATTTTGTTTGTACATCACATGTATAATATTATAGTTTTAGTTTAAAAATATTGATTTCAAACTGTTATATTAAACCGAATGATAAGTGAAGCACCTTTCAGGAAAGGGTGATTTTATTTGTATCATCAGTAAACTTTAGCAAGGTAACGAAAGAATAATTTTCGTGCAACTTTAATTTAGAAAAGAAAATTGGAATGTTGGAAGAATGATCACTTAATAACATGAGAATATAATATTTCCAAAATTATTAATTAAAAAAAAAGTTGAGTTTATGAGATATAAAATTTTCAAACTTTCAACTTTTCGAAATTTAAAATTCAATGCTTCAGAATATTGGCACTTTGGCAGTTTAGGTGTTGGAAAATTTAGAAATGTAGAAATTTAGAAATTTAGAGGTTTAGAAATTTAGAAATTTGGAAATTTAGAAATTTGGAAATTTAGAAATTTGGAAATTTAGAAATTTGGAAATTTAGAAATTTGGAAATTTAGAAATTTGGAAATTTAGAAATTTGGAAATTTAGAAATTTGGAAATTTAGAAATTTGGAAATTTAGAAATTTGGAAATTTAGAAATTTGGAAATTTAGAAATTTGGAAATTTAGAAATTTAGAAATTTAGAAATTTGGAAATTTAGAAATTTGGAAATTTAGAAATTTGGAAATTTGGAAATTTAGAAATTTAGAAATTTAGAAATTTAGAAATTTAGAAATTTAGAAATTTAGAAATTTAGAAATTTAGAAATTTAGAAATTTAGAAACTTAGAAATTGAGAAAAAATGTAAAAATTCGTGAAATTGAGAATTTTAGAATTTCAAAACTTGAGAATTTAGGAATTTGAGAAGTTGAGTTTAATTTACAATTCCTATTAAGATAATTGCAATCTTTAAGTGAATGATATGAGTCTTCTTACCAATAATGGACTTAAGCCACTTTCAAAATTAATTGGATTTGTTACAAAATTTACAACAGCCCAAGCACATTCAATACGATTTCAAATGCTCAAATTGAAAAAAAAATATTCAATTTATTTTATATTTTATTACAACACCTACAAAATACCAATATTCAAAGTATGAAACGTTATCTCATTAATATTATTATTAATTCTGTCTTATACTCTTCTCAGTTTGTTATATTTTCCTCGTTTCATGCTACAATCTAATTTCATAGTAACAACACAATGTGCCATCAACTTTCAATTAATAAAGAATCGCTATAATCAAACCATCGTATCGCCACATTTTATCTCCATCAAATCGAAATAAGAAGAAAATGATAAGTTTTCAAGTTCTAACATTATTTCTCCACTTTCTTCCCCGAACAAAATAAAAGATCTCAACGAAGGAGCATCAGATGGGTAGAATAATTATTTTCGAATCTGCCGAAGAATCTCCAAACTTACAAAAACCAATGGCTGTCCAAACATTTCATGAAACCTGGAAGTTTGCCGCTCACCGATTCCGTTGAAACTTCAGACACTTGTTAAATACAAAAATATTAAACACACGCTCCTCTTTACTTTTGTTGAGTTTGGAAGTGAGATAAGAGACGACTTCTCATTGTCGACATAACATTGTAAGCCCTTTGAAGATTTGTATAAACGTCTGTGTTTGAAGGCCTGTGTGAAGGCACTTGTATTAAACATTTGTAATTTGCAAACGTTGAAAACTGTCATCGGCTAGAACGGTTAACTCTACATATTTCTACCAGGAGTTGTCAAAAGACACTTTTCAAATTTTAACTTAAAATTATCCTCTAAGTTAAATCATTTTTCCACAATTAATTTTTTGACTTTTCATACAATAGTTGTTAAATTAATTCAGCGATATCATTTTCGTCCAGCTCATCCTAGATCTAAAAATGTGCATATGGTATACTTATTTCTACCATGAGGTGTCTTTTGACCTTTTTGAGGTGATTGAGGGTTTCGAAAATTTCAAATTTAGGTATTTTAACATTTAAAAATTTGAGAGCTTCTAATTTTGGAAATGTATAAAATTTGAGAGTTTGGAAATTTAAATATTTAGATATTTGAATATTTAGGAACCTGAAAGTTTGTAATTTTAGAAATTTTTAAATTTGATAATTTAGAATTTGAAAATTTGATAATTTGAGAATTTGTAAATATCAATATTTAAGAATTTAGTAACTTAGAACTTTGGGGATTTTAAAGAATTTATAAATTTGTAAATTCTAAAGAATTTGTAAATTTGTAAATTTTAAAGAATTTGTAAATTTGTAAATTTCAAAGAATTTGTAAATTTGTAAATTTCAAAGAATTTGTAAATTTGTAAACTTGTGAATTTAGCAATTTGAAAGTTCAAAAGCTTAGGTGATGAAATACTTGAAAATTAATGCTTTAGAAAGTTTAGAAATTAGTAAATCTAATAATTAGTCTTACAGTTGTACCCCTAATATTCACCAGTGTCAAAAAAGTGTTTAATATTTTTAACTATTTAACGAGTATGCAAAGTTACATCAGCTTCTCTGAAGTAGATTGGTAGTGTTACTTATTAGTTACATCTCCAACGATTTCGTGGCACGAAAGTATTTCGAGTTCGGCCTTAATTACATGTTTGGGTAACGAAGTCGGTTTTTAAGTCAAGTAAACCTTGGTAAGTGTTGCGGATAAGGTAAGACCGTACTTTCGACCGACAGATACTTGGAAACCACTTTCAACTACCACCCCCTGACAGATCCACACCCTACCATGAAATTAACCCGTGAAGGAGCCAGAATTTACCTCTGCATCTTCTATCCGAGAATGAACGATCGAGGTCTTCACGAGTTTGCCGAGAGTTTTTTATTGAAAGAATTCGTAAATCCATCGAGCCCGATAATCATTTTCTTCGTGGATAAATGGCCCGGATTTTCTCTGCCCCATTTTTTACTGCAAGCGTCTGAACAGCTCCGAGAGGATGAATTTGAGAACTTCATTGAAAAGTGGAGGCGATATATTAAAATTTAGTGAGTTAAGATTAGCTCCATTCTTTTTACATTACAGTGGGTAGCAAAATTATTATACTCGAAAGATTTCTTCTTAATATACTTTTGATGTAACTTTAATTAGTTAATATTATTGATACTTTATATACAATTGATAAGCTACAATATATTATGACAAACTATTTTGAAATTTCTAAAGTTCAAAAATTTCAATTTTTCAAATATTTCGCTTTCGAAGATTTGGAAATTTGAAAATTTGGATATTTAAAAATTTGAAAATGTGTAAATATTTAAATTAAACAAAAATGGAAATTACATGGTTTAGGACTTTGAAAATTGTCAAACGTATAAACTTTAAATTTGAATAATGTTACATATAAAATTTGAAGTCACATTTCTTAGAAAAGAACTGAAATGGTTATGATTCATATGATGGTGCGAAAATGTGAGAGGGCGTGCGAGATGACAGTTGAATGATGAGCGTCATGTGTACAAAAAAACAGGAGAGAAAGAATGTGAAACCGCATGGTTGATGATATTATGTGGAATTTGCTTTATTTTATTGTCCAGAACTGTGATTTTATGTTACTCACTATATTACATATTAATAAACGTAAATATACTGCATTGCGCTTTAACAACAATAAATTTCCTTGACCAATGGAATTATAATCCCAACATCATCGATCACTCAAATTAATTGACTACCGGTTTCCACCAAACGGTACCAACTTTCATTGCTAAACTTTACCGAACGCCACTGAAATTCGCCTCAAATTTCACTAAATATTTTCCACGAGCGACGTTCAGCGGATAGTTTGTTACCCAGAACAATTTGCTAAAATAACCATGGTGGGAGAGCTTAAACGTAACTCGACCCAGGTTGACCCCTTTCTCGTGGTTCATCCATGGAATTTTTCACTGTACCAACAGAGCGATGGCAGGGTGTATTTTAAAACGTCAAACTTCGTCGCTCAACAAGGAAGAATAAATTTTTATATTCAGGGTTTTCTCGTGTTCGTACCAGCACAACGTCTTAATTACCCGCTCAGATAAGCCGGCGAAAAGATGAAAAAGCAGGATGGAATGGAAAGTCTTGTCTCGGCATTTTCACTGGTTTTAAGTACTCTGAACTCGCTTCTAAGTAAAGCATGGAAGTATACGTTTCTTTGTCTAGTTCGCGACCCTGGAAGTTAATCTGAAGCTTCAAGAGGAAACGAGAGAAAAGGATAAGCACGAGAGAAGGGTTGGAAAATGTCTCGGTTCTTCCCGTTTCTCTGCCAGATATTAAATGTTCAAAAGATTCGTTCGCAAGCGGTTACACTTTAATGGAGTTCGATTTTCTATGAATAGATCTTTACGGTTTCGTTGTGTACTTATTTTAATGGATTTGTGAGTGACGTGTTTACTAACGCAGTAAAAATGGAAAATAGAGTGGATTAAAACACGTGACGTGAAAATGGGAAGTGGGATATGATATAGTGCTCGTGCGATAAGTGTTCGCTTGATAAATAACCGTTATTAAACACCGCTCTCGCGCATATATTACTAACACACGTGCACTCGTGTTGCAATGTCATCTCATATTTTTAATCGGGGAAAATATGAGGATACTGGCTGGCTAAACTATTGTTCTCAAGAGATTTTTTTAGAAATATGCTACACGGGCAATTTTAATTAGTGTAACGATGTTATTGATACTTGATATATTTTAGAATAAAAGAGGGTGTGGATATAAGTTTATATTAAAATGCAGTACAAAATTAGAAAATCTGGAAACATTCAAGTTTTTGAACTCGTGGGAAATTTTGGAATTTTGAAATTTGGTTATTTAGATATTTGAAAATTTGAAAACCTAAGAATTTTAAAGTCTGAAGATTTTATAGTTACTGAAGTTAAAATTAATAGAATACTAATTTTATAAATTAAAATATTATTTATCAGTAAATATTAATCTTCATTTTTCATATAAATCTTACAAAAATATTAATACAAATATTGTATTATACATTTTTCAAATTTCTCCGATATTTTATGATAAGTAGCTTCCATTCAGAATAAAATATACAAAATTTTCTAAATTGCTTGGAAAAAGAATTGTTATTTCAGGTACTATATTAAACATTCAATTCGGAGCAAAATAAATCATTTTTAATACTTCTTTAAGCTTTATATTAATGCAATAGTGATCTTACAAAACATTTTTATTTTCTGTTCTTTTTGTTAATTTATTCGATTAGTTTATGATTTTTAAAAATATTGGACGTACACAACATTATTCAATTAATGTAATGATCAATGATTTTTAAAAAGTAGTGATGCTACAAGAAATTTCTATTTTTTGTTCTTTTTGTTAATCCACTCAATTAATTTATTTAATTTATAATTTTTAAAGAATAATGTTCCTATACAAAATTTTTATTTTCTCTTCTTTTTGTTAATTTATTCATTTCTGATTTTTAAGGAAAAATGATCCTACGAAAATTCTTATTTCTTGTCCTTTCTGCTAAGTTATTTGTTGAAGATTCTTTTTTAAGAGGCAGTAGAAACGATATGATACATGTATGTACATTATATTAACGGTAATAGAATTAATTATCCTGTAACCACTGTTTTATCATCGTTGAACTTCACTATATTAAATGGCGCTAATTATACATTGTCCCAGTTCAAAATTTAAATCATATTAACCCCTGTGATCCGAGTGTATATCCCAAATATGAGCGCAATGAGGTTTTGTTATCTCTGATGTCTGTAATCGATATTCCCTACTCGTGGCTTTATATTATTATCCTGGTTTTGACAAATTATTAGTTGAAAATAAATTCAAGTGGATGATATTTACTATAAAATTAATTAGAGTAAATGTGATTTAAAGACTTTTGAATGAAGCTTTTACGTGCACTCTGTTACTGCAATTAATTAACGATTATTATACGGTTATAAAATTATATCATTGTAAACAGTAAAAGTACCAGAATCTGTTTTAAAATCTGTTTTAGAATAAAATTTAGAACCTGTTTTAAAATAAAAGCTGAATTAAATATTAATATTAATTTAAAGAACATAAAAGGAATTATAAATAAAATCATAATGCAATATTAATGTTTACAATATATATTATATTCTTATTACTTTGTTATGTTTTGCAAATTTAAAGATGTTATAACAATAAAACAGAATGACAATAAAAAAATGTTATACTATTACTTCGTGCATTTTATCCTATCAAAAAACTAGTTTCTGTGAAAATCAATCTCAGTGTTTTCTATCATTTTTTAATTTAATAGTATATTTTCTACTTTTAAGGTTCTTGGAATTTGGAAATCTTCAATTTGAAAATTCAGTAACTGGAAAATTTAGGAATTTGGAAATTTAGGAAGTTCGGAATTTAGATACTCAGATATTTAGAAATTTAACAATTTCGAAACTTACCATAAGAATTTATGAATTTGGGAACTTAGGAATTCGAGAATTTGAAAATTTAAGAATTTAAGAATTTAGTAATTCGGGAGTTTAAGAATTTAGGGCTTTACGAATTTGTGAATTCATAAATTGGTAAATTGGTAAATTGATATATTAGTAAATTGGTAAATTGATAAATTGGAAAATGGGTAATTTGGCAAATTAGTAAATTAGTAAATTAGTAAATTAGTAAATTAGTAAATTAGTAAATTAGTAAATTAGTAAATTAGTAAATTAGTAAATTAGTAAATTAGTAAATTAGTAAATTAGTAAATTAGTAAATTAGTAAATTAGTAAATTAGTAAATTTATAAATTTGTTAATGTATTAATATTTTAATTTATTAATTTACAAATTTGTATATTTGTTAATTAAATTGTTAAATTTATAAATTTACAAATTTTACAACTTGACAATCAACGACTCATACTTGACAATCAACCATAATATTCCCGCACTAAATTTCTCCCCCAAATACTTTACCTAAAATACTTAAACAAACATAATTACCTTTTCTATTACCGTGAATAATTTTATTTAACAGAAACAATTATCGTAATGCCTTCTGAAGGAATCTGCTAAAGGAACATCAAAAGACAGTTTCGTTGACGCGCACTCCCACGTTAGCAGCAAATGTGTTAACTCTTCAATTGTCTCTCGCTCAAAACAATACGTTCGGCATTCCTAATACATCAAACGAAAAATATGTGTCAGTATGACTGGTGCAATGGGACGTAACGGTGTTTCGTAATACATCGAGAAATTTATCTGAGATCACCGGTTTATATAAACATGCATTGACAAAGCGTCGTTTATAGAACTTTCAGGTCAACGCGTACGACGACCGCGATTTAAAGTTTCATACCCTGAGCTCAGACGCTGCATTAAGTAAATCCACCTCGAGGAACTAAGGAAACGTTTACGCGTTTAATTCATACGTAATTACTTTTCTCCTTCTTCGCGCAAGAATTATCCTCACGATATTCTCGAGAACTCTCGCTGAGTAATTTACTGTGTTTTAACTCGAAATTCAGCTATACAATACGAAACAATTGTATTACAATGATTATTCGCCACACATTCTTATTAACACTAGGTTTACGGACGTTTCATGGTCACTTATATTTAAATTTGAACTACAGTAGAAAAACAAATAAATTGGGGATGATATGTGAACTAAGGATGGGTCCGAACCGAATTTTTCGATTCTCGAAACTCGAATCCGAAGCTTCGTCTTTTGAAACTCTCAAAGTCCGCGTTGCGACGCGCTTTTAAAATCGTAAAACCGTCAAGCTTATATTTATTTTTTGGAATATTTTTGAACATACAAAAACAAGCTGCCTTTTGCAGCTGTTTACAGACAATTTGTGTTTCCGAATTTCTCTATTTAACATATTTTGTCAAGACCAAGCAAACTTTATAGTTTTATTTCTGTCGAACCGTCAGGTGACGAACGACGGCGTAGTCTTTACCTCAGGTCAAACTTCACCTCAGTACGAATATTTTGTAAGGGTGGTTCTTGTCCCCTTCTCTTAATATTTTTTAAACCAATCCAATAGTTCATTTCAACCAAGTCGCTTGTCCACCCTCAGCAGCATCAACCCCACTCCACATTTTAATTTTTAGCGAAAATATTCTTCTTACATTGTTCAGATTCTCTCGTCAGCTCTCAACGAGTCAAGTACAATTTTAGAGTCCGTAGCTACGAAGTGTTCTTTTAAAGTGTAACAAGCAAACTTTCACTTATAAATAAATCGAACATTTTATCTTGAAACAGTTGTTAGTTCATTTTGTGTCTGAGTGGTGTCACTGATCCACACATTCAACGAACTTGCGTTTTCATTCAGTTGAAGCGAAAGCAACATAACAGTTCGAAACTTGAAACGGTGATTTTGTTTTGCGAGAAGAATGTCTTATTTTGAGAACCGATGTCAACATTTATCAAGCTCGCATACATCACACGCATCTGCAGTTCTACGATCACGATCGAATGTCAATCTGCTTATATCCTTGGAAACGAGAAATAAACCGTGCATTCGCAGAGCCTCGCGCATCAAATATTCGGGGTATACGATGCACGAATGAAATATTCTCGAGGTACGCTGCGAACAATTCTTCCTTATTCGTTGATTTTATACGTTTCCTAACAAAAGTTTCGAGAGTCCCAAGAGTTTCGAATTACGAAGAAAAGGCAAAATTCTCGAAACTCGAAACTTTGTTGCGTCTCCAGAGGATTTGAGGTTTCGACGTTTCGAGAAACCCATCCTTCATTTTTATAAAATTATGTGTATATTTGTCAAGAAAAAATAAAAAATATATGACAGCACTTGAAGGTATATTTTGGATGTAGTACAGGATTTGTTAAGTTAATGGAGGGAGTAAGAGGACGAGAATTTTACAATTTTTGTTTAATTTTTGGGAAGGTTTATGGTTTACGAAGAACCTAGGGAGAATTTACGGTTCATCTTGTGAAAATTTGAGAAAAACTCATGTACGGAAGGGGGAGGATCGAAGGTTGAATCTAGATAGGTTCTGGGGAAAAGCAAATCCTCCAGTAAATTTCTAAATTTTCAAATTCCCAAAATCCCAAATTCCTAAATTCCTGAATTCCTGAATTCCTAAATTCCTAAATTTCTAAATTCCTAAATTCCTAAATTCCTAAATTCCTAAATTCCTAAATTCCTAAATTCCTAAATTTCTAAATTTTCAAATTCCCAAATTCCCAAATTCCTAAATTCCCAAATTCCCAAATTCCTAAATTTCCAAATTCCCAAATTCTCAAATTCCTAAATTCCTCAATTTCTAAATCCCTAAATTCCTAAATCTATAAATCCCTAAATTCCTAAATTTTTAAACCCTTAAATTCTTAAATTCCTAAATTCCTGAATTCCTGAATTCCTAAATTCCTAAATTTCTAAATTCCTAAATTCCTAAATTCCTAAATTCCTAAATTCCTAAATTCCTAAATTCCTAAATTCCTAAATTTCTAAATTTTCAAATTCCCAAATTCCCAAATTCCTAAATTCCCAAATTCCCAAATTCCTAAATTTCCAAATTCCCAAATTCTCAAATTCCTAAATTCCTCAATTTCTAAATCCCTAAATTCCTAAATCTATAAATCCCTAAATTCCTAAATTTATAAACCCTTAAATTCTTAAATTCCTAAATTCCTAAATTCCTAAATTCCTAAATTCTTAAATTCTTAAATTCCTAAATTCCTAAATTCCTAAATTTCCAAATTCCCAAATTTCCAAATTTCCAAATTCCCAAACTCCCAAATTCCCAAATTCCCAAATTCCCAAATTCCCAAATTCCTAAATTTCTAAATCCCTAAATTCCTAAATCCCTAAATCCCTAAATTTATAAACCCTTAAATTCTTAAATTCCTAAATTCCTAAATTTATAAATCCTTAAATTCCTAAATTCCTAAATTCCTAAATTTCTAAATTTCTAAATTCCTAAATTCCTAAACTTTAAAATCCCCATATTCTGAAATTCCCAAACTCCGAAATGCACTAATCTCAAAATTTTCAAATTTCTAAATTTTCTAAATCCCCGAATAAATTCCAAATTTCCAAATCCTCTAAGTCCCTAAATTTTCAAATTCCAAATTCGTACATTTTCAAATCTCCAAATCCTAAAATTCCCGAATTATAACATTTCCCAATTTCCTAATCCTCAAATTCCACACTTTCCAACTTACTACATTCCCACACCTGCAATTCTTCAAATTTCCAAAAGCCTTTCTATTCAATTCCTATCAAATTTCTCTGCACAATTAATATAAAACGCTCCAATTGTAACACGTGTGAGAACTACGCATACAACTTTTTTTTCAATAGACAAATGTTCCTTTCCACGATGAAAAATGAATGAATTCACTTTTGAGTGCTTTCGATTTGTCTGGAATAAATTCTGCGAGGTTTGTGGTTAAAGCTACAATCAATGCTTTTCAATGATTCACAAACTTTTCAATCGAATTAAAAGGTACAATGTGATTTCCGTGCTATTTCATGTCCGAGATAATTGATTCATTCGTCCTCTCATTCGTCTTTCCGAGTTTTAAATATTTTGCGGCTGGAAATACTCTTCGAGTTCATGTAATACCGTTAATCAGAAAAATATTCATTACCGAACTACGTAGTCGTTCATGTTTTTTAATTTCGTCCGGTAAATATGCTGGAATATTTTTTCAGTTAATGAATAACTTGCTTCAAACGCACGAAACATAAAACTGTACAAACACGATGTTGCTGTTTGTAAATAAATCTCCTGTGCATAGAATAAAAATGGTCAAACAAATTTTATACGGGAAAACAAACGCCGAGATGAATTAGTTGTTTCACTAAAATTTGCAATTTAATTAACGCTGGGACACTGAGGTAATGACAATTTCAATTCAATTTTACACTCTATTTAATTTCATTTGTTGCAACTTCAGATATACAATTGTATATTTTGCAATATACAACTTTTTAATTTTAGAAACAGCGTTGTACACGATGATTTAAAAATTAATTTTCATAAAATATTTTTAACTTTTTAATGAAAAGACACCTGAGACGAAATAGTTTGAAAATCAGCTTGTTTAATTTCAAGAAACAGATATTACAATTGATTCAGAAGTTATTAAGATGTGTGTATGCATAGCTATTTAATAATTATTTAATAATAACAATTTTTCTCTATTATTATTTACAATAACAATTGCGAATATTTATACTTATAATTATAATTACAATTACAATTATTTGTAATTATAATTACAATTACAGTTATTTATAATTATAATAACATTCACAATTTCTATTTGATATTATTTAATAATAACTATTTCTCCCAACTTAGATTTTTTTAATAAAATGATTTTTTGTCATAAAATGTTCTGGACATAATCTATTATATTATGTAGAATATTTGTTAATTTACTTATAAATTTTGTTTATGTTTGCAACTGTATTCTGATAAAGCTCTAAACTTTATAGAAATTCACATAAATAAAAACTAAAATTCAGTTAAACAAATGTTTCTTTTTCTTATTAGAGATCTGTAGGAAAAGAAATAATATGTAGTAATTCAACGATTTTTCATACACTTTATACTTCATACCTTATACTTTATACAAGATGTAGTGTTAAAAACTTGTAAATAACTGTTTGTATCAAATTAATACTAGTTTAAATAAAAAAACTTAAAAATTCTCAAGTACTATTGAGTTTGAAATCTCTACTACAAAATTTATTTTCATTAACCAAAAATAATTTCGACAAAGTATATATACATATTATATGTATAAAAATAAATATACTAATAATTTAAAAGGATAACCATTTTTAAACCACTATTTTGAATTACAAATCTTCGTAGTCGGAATTGCATTTCTCCAAAAAACTGGAGATAACAATTTTTATAAAGATACGACCTTTATCTGTTATTAAAATCGTGAGCTCATAATGTGAAGTGAAGTACCTCTACCATAAAGACACGACCGAAAAGCGAATTACGACGATGAACAGGAGTCTTCTTGTCCAGCCTGCACTCGAGGAACGTTAAACGCGTTATTCGGGTTTTCATCTCTTTTCTTTCACCAACTTCCGTTCCATAATGCATGAGAAACAAGTTCCACGTCTGCTTGGATTCATCCACTTCATGAGCAGCTTCGTAACATTCCACACGTTAGGTCCCCGGAATTTGAACCAGAACGGTGCCATTATATTTCCGGTTCACGTAAAGTCGATGGTGGTTGCGATACAAGCTCGCTTAGAATGACTTAGAGCCAACGACTGACCTATTCCGTGTTGAACGACCTCGACGGGCTTCGAAGGCCAATGTACCATAATTCATAACTTTATCAGACGTTTCTGCTGTACCTGCGCAGGGTTCTCAAACATTGTCCTCCATCATCGAACATTATTTTGGGTAAATATCGACTGAGGGGGACCCACCTTCAATGACTTTGACCTTGCCATGTGTTGTCGAGGTTGTCGTCCTTATAACGTGATCTTGGAGTAACACTTTTTTATTTAAGAGAATACGCAAATATAAACGAACAAATATTCAAATAAAATTATAGCAAATACAGCAGAACGTAAAACTATAATACTCTGAATCGAAAAAGGCGTAAAATAAACTTATGTATGCATGTATCCCTTTTTCGCAAGTTCAAAGGAACGCGTCGCACCAGAAGAACAACGACAAACCGGAAGGAGACACGTGGCGCCGCCGCTAGCCCTTTTTACGTATTATATACTGGGCCCACATTCGAAAGTCTCTAACACGTGATCGTCGCACGTTGTTTATTACAAATTTATTAACAAAAAATATTTGGAAAATTATTAACCCTTGACGCTCCAAGTGTGCCTCTCAGGCATCACTGATGTGCGGCATTACATTACTCTATTATAATTAATATAAATATTGTAATCAAAATTATATTACTTCTGAGACGAATAAAGATTGTTTGACTGTAATATTATTATTTACGCGTCATTGTAGCATTTAAAATCTGACACTTAAAAACTTGCAAGTGATGATGAGAATAAGTTTTCGATTTTTACAATTAAAAGTCGGAGCGTTAAGGGTTAAACTAAATTAACCTAAACCAATATAGAATATTTTATAATTCATGGTATTCATTCTGTGGTGTTTTTACTTGTATTATAAAACATGTTAAGTTGGATTAGGTTAGTATTCCTCATGGTTCACGACCTGAAATTCAAAATGATTGAAATCTGTTCAGCTTGATTTATAAATTCACCCATTATATACCTTCAGTATACCCCAAATACTAAAATGCAGCTAAAATCGACAAATTTTTTATTGTCAGATTATTTATTGTTCATTAAAAAAAATAATTTGTATAATTTTAGGACATCTATTTAGTGAACATAAAATAATTTCGAAACCATGTACTCTTTAATGTGTAATTATAAATATGAATTGATTGAAACAATTATTGTTGGAATGTAAGACAATATTATTAAAAATTTAATTGCAAATTTTGTTAAGAACACGAAGACAAATTTTCCAATTGATTAATCTGAAGTAGTACTTGATTATCAGAAATAATTTCTTTTCTATAAGTAAACAACTGATAAATAACTAATTAATAAATAAATTATAACTATCGAATTATTAAATAAATGTCTTCTTTTATAAGTGAAATACCTTCACCTATAAATATTTTGTACAAAAAAGCAATAATCTGCGTACATAAAAATCTTTGCTCGTAACAATTTGTCTTGCGCTTTTCCAAGTCCCAAAGGTAAGACGCGATAATACTGTACATAACAGTAAGTTATCCGAAGACGGAGTAAACTTACAGGGTATTAACCGTAAAATTGCTAAATCGATTATCCCATCTTTTCTTCGTTTCATTAAACGCATTCTAGCAAGGCCGATGAGAATGACATTCTTAGTTCGACCGTCATTTTTCCTTATCGATCATTTACTCCCGCGACTGTTCCGTACACATCGACAAAATGCCGCCGGCTATTCGATTATTCTGATTCCTTCACGAATGAGAAACTCCCCTTTTTTTCTCCTCTCATCTCTCCCTCGTCGCGCGAAATGAAATTTCTTCTCCCGACGGTGCAATACCGCTGAAAATCGTAGCTCCTGGACGTCAGCAACGTCGAGCTAAGTCCTGATAACGGGTATGAAGGAAGCTTTGGGCGACCGTGTCACCGGCAAAGCTGCTTGATGAAAAAATTCCATTACGTTGTCTGCCGAGGCATTGTTACAAGCAAGAGATAAATTCTCGCGTAGGCTGCGGATATCATCAACCATAGAAACGATTCCCGGAAAAATTGCTCTTTTGCGTGAGCTAAAACGTTGCGGGCCGAGTTACCTTCCCTTAAATACGTCCTCGAGTTTATCGGCAATTCTGGGGTTATACGGGTTTAACCGGTTCCTACGACCTCTCGAGAAAGGGAATTCTTGTCCCGTACTTTGGTTAGGGTGAAATTGAGAGATTAAAGATAAGTAACGAACAATGAAGATGATGGTTTTCGAAGAAAATCATACGAAGTTTCAGAACAACTGTTTTCACATGTTGTAAATTCTGAAAGGATTTGAGCTTTTGTTTTGAATGGAAGGTTTTATTGTTAAAGTGTTTCTTATTCAGTTTTTAATAGAGAAGTTATTAAATCAACACAAGTGTCATCATTCTTGTATAAAATATGTTATCTTGATATATGAGGATGTCAGGATGATTGAAGAGTTTGTGGTAATGTCAGAAATATAACGCGGTTATAAATTTCAACGATTTTTTGCAACAAGAAGTTATGATATATCATTGTTATATGTTAATTATACAGTTGTGGAATGTGTGTAGTTTAGTATGCAAGTGTATAGAAACCATAGAAATAGAGTGTGGTTGTAAATCTTAACGATTTCGTGTAACATAAATATATGTACAACTGTACACAGTTGTAGGACGTATGTACATATGTACATACACTGTCATTTAATATACGACACGTGTACAGTAATAGTATAAATATAGCACAGTTGTAAATTATCTCTATATAAAATACAAATAAATTAATCGTAATACAAGGCCGGAGAAATATAGCACAGTCGTAAACAAAAATTTTCTACAACGTAAATGTTGTCGTTATACTTCATTCTTGTATATCAAATATATAATTGAAATTAAATATATAGTTAAAAGATATAATTGACATGTGTATAATAGTTTTAGACATACAGTATAATTGTAAACCTCGTCAATTTCTTGCAACGTAAATATAGTCATTAAACCACATTTTCATATATCTAACACAGAATTGAGATATGTACAATAGCTTCATTTTTGGTAACATAAGTGGTACATTATTATTGTACACTAACTATAGTATAATCGAAATGTATACAATAATTTCAGAAATATAGTATGTATATAAATTCCATCGACTTCTACGAAATACAGCCATTATATCATTCTTTTGTGTAAACTATACAATCGAACTATACAACTGTACAACTATATAATCGAAACACATAGCTGCAGAAATATAACGTGGTCGTAAATCTCGTCGACGTAATAAACTAGACGTCGTGTTGATAACTGAATTTATTCATCAGACTATAGTGTCCGTCGCGATATAGCGAAGTCATAAAATCATTCAGAAATACAAATATGCACTATAGTTTATAGGGTATATTGAATAAAAAAGAATGCAATATGTGATCCTTAACGTATGTTATCCTCAATTTATGTGATCCTCAATATGTGATCCTGAACGTATGTGATTCTGAGCATATGTGATCCTCCAGATACGTGATCTTCAGTACACCATTCGCTGTCACTTTTCGCTAATTTAAATTACGATCTCACTGCATCATAGCAATTTCACTTCTCTTGCTACTAATTCCTCACAACAGCTTCCGAGGAATTTAATTTTTACAAAATATTTTAGATATTTAATTTACAGGTTGTTGGTATTTACGACCACGTTATATTTCTGTGACCACTTTGAGCAAACCAGTAAATATTAAATATCTTTGTATAATATAAGGGTTAGAAGAAATGTTCTTAAATAAAAATTGATCTGCAAAAAGAGGAGCCATATTACATTAACAATTTTCATATAAGTAGAATTCTTTCGGATCTCTGTATCTCATTTTCATTGCTTGTAATAATGCATTTTAATTCTGATAGTTCGATTTTTCGAAGTATTCTATATAAAAATGTATCAAAGTACCATTTGAACAAAATGATTCATGAGATATTTCAAATTTACTGTATGAAACAACTTACTTTCGAATTTAAAATTCTTCACGAATTATTGTCGTTTTATATTGCAGCTTAATAATTCATGGACATAAAATTCGTTCATTTCGAAAAATCGACGTTGTAACTTTTATTTGGTAATTTGTTTCCAGTTTCTGTAGTGTAGAAAACATTCAAGGTGACTATTTTTGTAGATCCATTAAGTATAATGCCACTATGATGCCTTGAAACATCGTGCGATAACAAAAATGTGAAACCTAAACGATAAAATCTTTTAAACTATTTTGGAACAAGAGAGAAAACGGAGTCGTAAGTTTTCTCATTTTACCAACACTATCGTTGCAATGGTATCCTTTACAAAAGAACCAAAACTTCTTTCGTCGATCCACAAATTTTTGGCGTAGCTCGCAGGGCTTATATATAGCGAACGATACCAAGAACTAGACGATAAAATCGAACACGCTCTATTTGTGAGGTACTCGGGTCAATAGTGTTTTTTCAAGTGGACGCGACAAGAATTCATTTGATTCTCGCTATTAAACAGTGAAGCACGTACGTGATCTTTTTTTACTTTCTTTTTCCACCAATTACCTGCATCTCGTCTTTACGGTTGATTAAAATTATAGGTCACACCTTAATGAACAAGATTTTTCTGATTTTTTTAATTGGAACCTCTACGGACAAACTTACTTGATTATCTTAGTATTTGGTTAAAGACATAAGTACTGAATCCAGTATTATTATTTAAATAATTTAAGTTCACGGCAAAACTTAGTAGTCACTTTTGGAAATTTGAAGAATAATTTTTAATATTTATTTATTTTATTTATATATATTTTTATTTGCTCTTAATGCTTATTTCTTCGTAATTTTAATTATTTTTTAGATTTATTTATCTGTATTTATATTTACTCTTAATATTTATTTATACGTATCTTCACTTATTTTGAATACTTATTTATATAAATTTTTATATATTTATAATACTTATTTGTACATGTTTTCACTTCTTTTCTATACTTATTTAGACGCACTTTTACTTACTCTTAATTCTTATTCGTATGTATTTCTTCATATTTTTAATAGTTATTTATTTTTGATACTTATTTGTACATATCATTACGTTCTTTCAATACTTATTTATATGTATTTATATTCATTCTAAATATTTATATAAACATATTTTTATTTACTTTGAATACTTATCTATACCTATTTCTATTTATGTTTAATACTAATTTATGCTGTTTATGTTATTACTTGAATTTTAATACTAATTTCTGTTATCTTTAACTAATTGATTATACTAATTTATTTTTACTAATACTAAACAAATTTTACTAATTTTACTGTATTTTTACAAATACTAATGTTTTACTTATTTTCAATACTCATTACGTATTTTTGATACAAACAAGCAGAAAAATAAACTGTCAATTAATCAAAAGTTTATATTACACAAAATGTTACTTGAATGAAAATGTGTCACTCACTTTCAAAGGTCACGAAGTTAAGATTTAGTTAACGCTAATTCATAAATCATTCAGTACACTGAACAGCAAAACTAATTATGTGTAGCATAGAAAGATGTCGAGACAAACTAGAGAGTTTAGCGTTTCATTGTTGCCTCTCGGTTTACAGTGTTCCGTGAAAATTAACAGAGTTCGCGTCAAGTCACTCGTGGCAAACCGAAACTTGCCTGGCACGAAGATGAAAACAAGCTTTTCTGACCTGAACATGAATTGCAACTTTGACAAACTACTTTTTCCTCTCACTGATAACAAGAAACGAATTTACCACTTGGATGATTATGTGGAGTATCAAAACTATTTAAGCGTCAAGAATAAGCACCAGTTATTCCAAGTATGATTCTTGAGGATTTTTGGGACTAAGACATTCTTAACATTTCTGCCAGTTCCATCTGATAATTTAAAGTATAAATTCCTCGATAAATAAAACAATGGCAAGAAAAGGAAGATGAGAAAGATCATTGAAGAGACTTCATTGGAACGAAATAAGGTAATACCCGTCGGCATTTGAATCGTGCGAATTACATAATACAATAACTTGAAGAAGATCTAAAGAGAGAAAGCGTATTAAGAAGTCGGTTACAAAGTCGATGCGTTTTACTGCTAATTGAATACCAACGAAATTCTTTCTACTACATTTTTACGGGATATTAACTCTTCCGGTGTTAAAGGTCAAGTCTAGTGATCGAATACTCCGAGTATTATTTCTGTGGATTTCTGGGACCTCTGGTGGAAAATTGATGAGCTCGGTGATCCTTGTTTATGTTATGTTATTTTGGTCAGGAGTGACAGGGACAGATATTCGGTTTCCAAAAATGTGCAAAAATGCGACTTCGTAATTCTAGTGTTTTGAAGTCAAAAAGCAGTATTTTGTCATAATCTTTTTTCAAAGAAATTCTTTGAACTATACTTAAGAGTCGTATGGAGCAAGATTTTGCAATTTTGCTTTAGAAACTTTTTAAAAAATGTTCCTATGCACTTTCGTTCATTGTGAAGTTGAATCTCTAAATTTGATAAGTTCCAAATTTCTATATTTTAATACTTTCAAATTTGGCAATATTTCAGTCTCCCGACAAATTGTATGTTCGTAACCTTTAATCTACAGCGAATTACCCCAAATTTTCCTTGAGACAACTAAAATTTAATCACAAATATAAATACTAACAAACTTCAAAAAGAAAGCATCCTTTTTATTTCTATAAAATCTAAACTTGAACATTATTATTATAAATTAATTAAAAATGTCTTAAAACTCTAAAATATTTTTAATTCGTGAAACTCTTTTGCATTTCTTTAACTAAAATAATTTTAACATTTGTATAAAAGTAATGTTAACAATTACTTGCATTTACATTTTCATTTTATCAAATTTCGGCGTTAAAGTGTTACAAGAAAGTTCTCAAGATAAAATTCATCGGTAGTTGTAAAGCTTTTAAAGTGTCTTTTAAAGAAAAAGAGAACGTCTTGATAAAAATTCTCAGAGGTACTCTAAAGAGCGAACGCATCACTCTCTGAAGTGTTGTAATATATTTATGAGCATGAAAGATTACTGTCGATAAAACCTGGTGAGTAGGTATGTTGTAGACACGTTATTACACACTGAAGGAATATGTAAGTTGCGAGAGGTGTTTCTGGAATCACGAAATTTCCAACACAGGTGACACGAGCTTTTATATCGACAAATTTAGTACCTCAACTTCGACGGCGTTCGTTAACTTTGAGATGTAAATTCGAATAGTATACAGTCTCAGTCAAAATTGTACACCACAAATAGTTTCTCTAATGTTGGCTAAAAAGTGCACTGTATAAAATTGTACAACGAACGTAACATTATATGTGTAAAAGAAACGAAAGCATATGGCCGAATAGGGTGATCAATTTTTGACCTATTCTTTCTGTTTAATGACGTACAAAAATTCTGAAACATTAGGAACCCAGTAGCATATATTACAAAATTATTTCAGATTTTTTCAATTGCAAACTATAATTGCGAAAAATGAAAAACCACAAAAAAATCGAAAGAAATGCGATTTTTTATAGAAGCTGTAGAAGCGCCACTTTTATATTACTGTAATAATATATTACCACGTATAACATATTAGCATATCTGTTATTCTATAATTTTTTCAGATTTTTAGATAACGTGCGTCATAGTTGAAAAAATCAAAAACCGATTATGTATTTTGCGTGAAAAGGTAACTTTTATTTCTAGATCAAAAAAGAGGAAGAAACACAATACATTTTACAAATAATTGTGAATTATAAAAGACTTATCTTAATGTAAGCAAATCCACACGAAATACATATTAAAAACTACGTACAATATAATAACAGCCTAATTTTTTCAGTATATAAGATATAACTTAAATTTCAATCAAGAATATTTTGTTTACAACTATTAAAAAAAATTCATTTATAATAGAATCAAGATTTTTATAAAATTTATCAACTTTTGAACAAATTGTATACCAGTTACTCAGCAGTCACATTGTCCGGTGGGTCAAACGCTACGTTGCATATCAATTTTAACGCTAAAATTTAACAATTTTGCGTAAATCGTTGAAAGCCAAATGCAAACACTAGTATTACACGTGTAAGGAATTATATTTTTATTACAAAACATTCACCGATACTTTCAAAATAAAGGGCCGCAAACATATTCGACGTTAACACTTTAATGGCCGCTTACGCAGTCAAATGTCGCCAAGGCCGGCAACATTTTTGAAGATTTAATTTGAAAAAACTTTGTGTAAATTCACGAAACAATTCAACGTGTTTGATCATATACATAAAACGGACAAAAACAACAATTACGACACATTCAATACACCAAACATTTTCCTTTATGCGATAATTATTAAAGCTATCACCTACGTTCATCGTCACACACACGTTGTGTGAACAACCATTAAAGTGTTAATCTGAAATCGTATAAATTCGAAAACTTCAACTCGATTGCGGGTTTTTGTTATCCAATCATGCTGAAACTTTGCAATTATCATTTTTTCACCAAGTGTCATAATTTTAGGGAGTGCGACCATAAAAAAGTCGAAAAAGAAATGTCGAGCTCTCTAGCTAAAGGCCACGTATGTATAAGTAGGCCATATTTCCTTATGTTACAAAAAATATACACAGTATGTCTGAAAAGTAACGGAACTTTTAAAATTTAAGGAACACTATTAGTGACATCTATAAAAACAATATGCTATTTGAAAATAGTATTCCTCCCCTACAAAACAAACCAATCGTTATTGGAATCGAGCAACGAATTGTAAACTTATAGTGTTTAAAGCGACAGAACCTTTCGTCACCGTGTCACAAAATCACGATGGAGCAAAGAGCGAATATTAAATTCTGCTCGGTAAAGCTCGGTAAAACTTTTACAGAAACATTTGAATTAATGAAAAATGTTTATGGCGACGATTGTTTATCCCGTACACGTGTGTTCGAGTGGTATAAGCGATTCCAGGATGGTCGTGATACTTTGGAAGACGACCCAATGCCAGGTTTTGGGTTTTTCTAAATTCTAAACGATTCTAAAGGTATTATACTTCGGGAATTCGTTCCACAGGGACAAAATGTTAATGGCGAATATTATCTGGGTGTTATGGAACGTTTGTGGAAAAGAATTGTTCGTGTGAGGCCCGAATATCGAGCGCCGGGAAGTTGGTTTCTGTTGCATGATAATGCACCAAGTCACAGAACTGTCGCAGTTCGTGAATTTTTGGCGAAAAAATAAGTCTGTGTGCTCCAACATCTTCCATATTCGCCCGACTTATCTCCATGCGATTACTTCCTTTTTCCAAAACTGAAATTAACTATGAAAGGAACGTTTTATGACACTGTTACACAAGTCCAAGCAGCTGTGACAAGGGTGATTGAAGCGATTCCGCAAAACGGCATAAAAAAATCTATGTTAACATTGCCTGAGCGTACCCAGCGGTGTATTGATGCGAAAGGGATGTATTTTGAATAAAAAAAATTAATTTCGGCAAAATAACTAATACTTTTTTTTTATTTAAAAAGTTCCGTTACTTTTCAGACATACTGTGTATATTGTCTCTCCTTCCACTTTGTCGAATCCCTTACCGTTTATGCAAAAGAGAGATAAATGCATGAACACCCTATATAAACAGAGGGAGATGACAATAGATTGATTAGTATTTATTTTATAACCGTCGTTACATTTGTCCCGTGTTACGTTTGCCTCTAGTCTCCCCTAAACTATGCATCCGAAGGTTTCTGAATTTGTAAGTTCAGGGGTTGTTTCTAATAAATCGAGGGTTCACCGTGTATTCCACCTTGTGTTCCAAGATAAATAACATTTTGTCGAAGGAAGAATGGGGGATTTGAATTGATGATGAAGTTAGCTTTTCTCGACAAAGTCGACCCTCATTGTGGACTATCCCTTCTCTTTCATCGTAACAGATATCAACCGAAAATTCGTCGTATCGGTAATATGAATTCTATATCAAGCTACAATTGTTCTGATATTCCTTTGAGGAACGGCGGGTTTTGTATGGAAACAAAAGCACGTTTTGAATTGGAAGTATCTTCATTCATTTTGAATGAAAATGGAATTCGTTCGGAATTTTAAACTTCTTCGGGTTGAAACAAAGTACAGACACATGAATGTTCGAAAAGTATGGATTCCTTTCAGTGATTTATTTGTAGCACAAGGAGAATAAAGAAAGAATGGATGTGTGTCAAACCGAAACTTTATGATAAAAGCAACATTTTCTCTGTTCAGTGAAATGATAAATGTAAATTGTAGAATTTTTAGGTTCTGGGTATCATGAAAAGGATGTAAGTATAGCAAGAAAATAAAAATTTCATTCGATGAAAGTTTTTATTTTTGAAAGTTATTTTAAATTTTCGATTATGGAAATATAGGAAATTAAATTGAATAAAGAGATTGATGATAATAATTATTTGTTACATAAATTGGAATACATTTCTACTCTAAGATATTTTAATTCATTGATTATAATGTTCTAATTTTAATTTTGCAATCACAATTGTAAAATTGTTTTGTAGAAACATGGAAGGTTATCTGTTTCATACAAGTTTTTCGTACTAATCGATAGTTTCTAAGTATTTAAAATGCATTCAGAAATTCGATAATTTCAAAATATTTAAAACACATTGAAACATTGCAAATATAATTTAACTGGATAATTTCAAAATATTGGGTCTGGGAAAAAGTTCGTGGCGTTTTTTAATAAAATTCAACTGTTTTTCTTATTGCGTCAAAATGATTTTATATTTCAAATGCAGTCGAATAGTACAAATAAATTTAAATTGAACACCATGTTTCCAAAATGTTTAAAATGTATTTAAATATTGGTAGTAAATTGAAATTCAAGCCGATAATTTCAAAATATTTCAAATGGATTTTCACCCTCGACGGATAAAACGTGTAGAAATTCACATCTCGCAGTACACAACCGCATCAAATGAATAACAACGGAAAATCTCTGGCAGAAAATATAATTCAACGAATCGTATGAAGTATAATACGACTCATCTACTTCCCTCGTAACGCACGAATCCACCGGAAACGCATTTTGCCTGAACGATTCCGTCACGTATCCCCGTATGTATCTTTTCAGACAAATCCTGACGAGACTCGAGCTGCTTATTCAATCGTGAGGAACATCGATTTCCTCGAATACAGACAGCAATGAAGAAGAGAAAGGATTTACGAATAAAACGATGGAAAGGAGGAAGAAATAAACAGAAGACTAGATGGTGGAAGGTAAAAGAATTATGGGAAATAGCACGATTTAATTGGAACGTTTAAAAGTTCTTAAACAATACAGACACTCGATAATTTAGAATTAATATTGATTCTCCTTTTATAATATTGGTAGTTACTGTTCTTTCTGTACTCTGATAACAATGTTGTATACAATAATATAATATGCAGGGTGGCCCAGTAAATTTGTATTCGAATATCTCTGTTATTTTCAGAAGTACAGAAAAACTTTTTGTACGCGATTTGAATGGTTTAAAATTTGTTAGAAATATGTATCATAATATATAAAATATAATATATAATATTATATATAATATAATACATATTTTCGAATATGAGAACGATCTTCATCTTTCATTAAAACAAAAATGTATTCGAAGATTTTCAAACGTAACTATTCAAATTTAATTACGTTCGATTACTATTCGATTAAGATAACATTCAACTAAAGAAGAATTTGCGTACAAGCATTGTTTAATATTTAAGAAAGGAAAAATTGTAATTCAAATAATATTAAAACAGAAAATACTGGTACGTTTAGAATCGTTGGAATTCCTGTTATTAACCTAAATCGTTTATTAATTGTTGCAATGAACATAACGTTTATCGCACATTTAACCATTATGGTCACACTGAGGTATGAAACGACCCCAGCCAATTTGTCTTCAATTTTAGCCATTTTATATCCTGAAAATCGGAATAAATAACTTTTTGAAATCCGGTATTTTTATTATTTTTTTTCCAAACCGTTATATCTCAAGAGTATTCAGCTAAAATTCTCTTTATGTTGAAATCGAAAAAAATTTTGAATTTTTCTGTGACAACCGTCATTTTTTTATCAGCTTTTTTTTTACATGAATATGTTATGACATTTTCATGAATGTCACTTTACACGAAAAATGTTAAGGCAATTTTCAACGATTATTTATAATTTTTTTCAAATTAAAATAATGAGCAGCTTCTTTGTAAGAAACATTTTTGTGACTGGGGTCTTAAACGTCCCAATATACCAGGTATGCTATTCTAATGAAGTGTGACCGTTGATAATAACAAATATCCAGAAATGCATTTTGAAAAAACAATTTCTGTTATCGAATTACCTGTTTTTGAAAGTATCAAGAATTTATTTCATAAATGTTTAAACAATGCGGTACAAGTTGTATGAAGCTTGTGAATAATTCAAAATGGATGGATCAGTTCAAAAATAGTCGAACACATGTTGCCATTGAATTAGGAATATGGGGATGAAGTGTAAGCTTTGATTACAAATGGATGAGAGCGAAGCTAACATGAAAGGGAAGCTTTAATAGCCGATACCCGAAGATTAGTCGCTTTTCTGTACATGTTCTACATCTCGAACTATGAAAAATCATCGTAGAAATGATCGATTAATGCAGTTTTTTAAGTGAATATTACATGAGTATTTATTTATTAAACAATGTAAGCTCTAAAAATGTAGATCTTTAAAAATTTGTAATTTACGTATTTTAATGCTTTCAATTTAGAAATTTCGATATTTTCAAATTTTCATACTCATCAATTTTTAGTTTACAGATTTAACAATTTAGAAATGTAGAATTTATCAATTTAACAGTTTGGAAATTTTACATTCACATGTGTTCAAGTTTAGAAACTTAGAAATCAACAATTTTCACATTTAACAATTCATAAAGAGTAGATTTTCAATATTAGCTATTTAGAAATTCTTAATTCACGAATTTTCAAGTTCAGGCAAATTACAGTAGAAAATATTATTGAAAATTGTAATGTAAACAAAAAAATTCGATTAATTTTTAAGTCGAATTTAAAGTAAAAACCAATCTGCAAAATTGACATAAATAGCAAGATATTTTAATTGTTACATTTTAATTGTAACAATAATTAATTGTTACTAGGGTAAACGAGTGAGTAAAGGTTTGAAGAATTATACTTAAAAATATGTAAATTATGACATTTAATTATATTAAAATTGCAGTTGTTTATCTCTTATTGCATAACACTAGTAATATTAAACACAGTGCAACAACATTAAACCTCGTTGCATGACATTTTAAAATAATTTTAAAAAAGAAAATTTGCTTTGAACTCCTACAAACCAAATTAACAAGAAAATAACAACAAACAAATTTATTAATAAATGTTAATGTAATGCCAAATGTATGAAACAAATGTATCAAAAGAAAAATAATACATTACTACTGGCAACATTTTTCAAAAGATACAAGAAATTATAATTATCAATAACAAGAAATTCTTCAATAGTTTTGTTAATTATGAAATTTGCAATTTATTTATGTTTGCAAAAATATAAGAATTCAATAACAAATTTTAATACAACGAAAGATTAAATTACCAAAATTTATTAAATTTTCCTTTCTTAGAATTATTCAAAATCTAATCGGATATTTATTCCAGCAAACATACAAAGAAATTAGGTTAACAAGTATATAACACGATAGAATATTTGCAATGGAATACAACAAACGATTAAATTACCCAAAATTGTTAAATTATCCTATCCATAAAATTATCCAAAATTCAGTGTTTGTTATTTATCCGAAAAAACCTATCACGAAATTAGGTTAACAAATATATAATACGATACAATATTTACAATAGAATACAACAAAAGATTAAATTACCCAATATTATTAAATTATCCTATCCATCAAATTATCCAAAATTCAGTGTTTGTTATTTATCCGAGCAAACGGATCAGGAAGTTAGACAAACTGTGTATATTGCCGTTTTCAATTGCCTAAATGACTCTGTCTTCCGCTCCCTTCAGCCTGCCATCTTACTCGTTGCTCGCCTGACTATGCCATTAATAAAATGGTCAATAAAGCCGAGTGGATTGATACACCGAGTTGGCGGAACGAAAGGATAGCGTTTTCTTGCCACTTTCGATATATTTGACGTGTGTTAAGCCATACACAGGGTGTTCCATTTATCATCGCTGTCCTTCCATACTTCCAGTGACAAATATGTTGACTGCCTTAAAGCTGGGTTGTACTAAACGAATGATTCATAACATCGTTGCGTATCATTGTGATCAGACACGTGTTACATCGTTACAAAAAGTATAAAATATAATCCACCACTTTTATTTCAGAATATATCGCTGATCCTTTTAATTCTTATTATGCATAATGTTAGGACTACTAGTTAGAGTAAATTTCATTATACATTTTAAATTCTAAGTCACATACGGCGCATATCAACACGAAAATGAAATAATTAAGAATTAAAGAAGGTAGCTAACGAGTGTTCTAAGAATGCTATGGAGTTTCTGAATATATCAATATTACGATGAATTAAGTTTACATAATTTCCAATTCGATTTATGCAATCGAAATAACCGTAATTAGTGCGATGTTGTTCGATACGAATTAAACTGTACTTTTTTAGACAAGTTGAGGATGTACGCAAAGAGAAAAGCTAGATTGTATCATACTTTTAATTATTTTGCAAATGAATATAACGTCGAGCATTTTTCTTCTATTGTGTACTATTTGGAGGTTTAAATTATTAAGATTTAAATTATAGTTGTAAGTATTAAAGGACATGGGACAACCACTATGCTTTGTAGCAAGCTTTCATAATTTGTGTTGGACGCATTCAATATCATTAACATGAGAGTCATAGTGCGCGGACCAGATTATACTTCCGCATTCTAAACTAGATCTAATTACTTGACAGTATTGCGCTCTGAGAGTGACAGTGTTCTATTTGTTAACACAAAAATACTACAAAACAGTACTTATGATATATATCAATTTGAAACTTAAAATTTACTGGAAATGATTGCATAAATTTTTCATAAATGTCTTTAATATAAATTGATTGAATTGAAATACTTCAATTTAAAGCTTAAAATTTGCTAAAAACGGATAGGTGAATTTTTCATAATCTTTCGTAATATAAATTGGAAAATCGTCTCATTGATTATTCTGTACAATGCGTAGTAAGATGGTTGTCTAACGATTCATAATTTTAGACTAAGTACACTAATGGAAGATTTACATGGTCATTTTCTACAAGTGTCAAGCTTTAAATTGATGTAAGACATCTGTTTTATGTCAACAAATTGTGACAGATTTTAGATGTTCTGAAATTGATCATTATTTGCTACAAGTGAGGATCAACCATTTTGTATTTAAAATATTACTAAAACATTTACGTAGTCATTTTCCTGAACCTTAATCTTCAAATTGACATAAGTGACATTTTGCGGTACTTTCATATCATCAAATCTTATTAGATTTTATGATATTTCAAAATCAGACATTTAATATTCCACGATCGGATACACGGAAATACTGTTTCTTAATAATAAATTGGCTTTAATCAAAGCTATTATTCAACACATTTTCCTTGAATCTTAAGCTCCAAATTAATATAACGTAAGTGTTATTTTATGTTACTTTTATGTATTCAAAGCCTGTCAAACTCTCGATGTTTAAAAATCGTGAATTTGATATATTAGAATCTAATCTAATACACCATGAGACCTTTGTTAACAACTAGTCACTTTTGTAGAACATGTTCATGACTAATTACGCTGTTCTTTTTATTAAATTCATTTTTGACTCCTGCTTCAAAATGATACTACTATTAATAGCATAAATACTACTTCGGGGTACTTTTATATCATCCATGTATGTCAGATTCTATGCTTCGAAATCAGTCATTGTTTTCTGTAACTAGCAACCATCCATTTAGCATAAATTATTCATTCACACAATTGACAGGACTATGCTACGAAATATATCGAATGAGCTCGATTATTATCTGGACGTGTGTCGTGTCACCAAAGGGGCACATATTGAACATTTGTATAGGGTGTATAAACTTTGTGAGTTTGTGCTTCTTTTCATGTCTTTCATGTGCGTACGTGTAATACTTTTGAAAATGTAGCCTTTTCAATACGAATGAATCTTTTATGCTAGCCCTGTATATAAATTACTGAAAGGTGTATATAATTTTCATTACAATTTAATCTCCAAATTGATATGTCAAAAACACTTTCTTATTTTGAAATCAACTTTTCAACAAGAAAATGTAATGTGAAAAAACTTTGGTTTTTAAAGCTATGAAAAATAATATTTCTGTACTGTGTCGTAAAACATAAATTACACCAGAAGGTAATCTCTTATAATGTTCATTGTAGAGTGGTTGTCCATCAATTCTGTAATTAAGGTAAGAGCACCAGTAGTTGACACTGTACCAGTACTTGACACTTTTTAAAAAATAGTAAATAAATAAGGAAACCACAAGTTGGAATACATCAAACCTTATTAATCTGTATACTGTCGCACTTCAGCTGCTTAATTGCGAACTACTGCGCATATCCGCCATTCAAAAGTGTCATATCAACCGATTAATCAAACTTGCGCACGGCTCTTACGATTTTTCAGTGTTTTTTTATATAAATCGCTAAGGTTTGGTTAAAATGTAAGTATTGCAAGTTTGTATTATTTAATCATTGTGAATAAAAAAGACATTCGTTTATGTTGTTTGAAACTCAAAAAGAGGTTTATTTATTAAAATTGGCAACAAAAAATGCTAAATTGTTTAAATTCACTCGGTGTCAACTATTGAAACTTGTAATCGTCTATTATTCAGTAGTTGACATCGGGTGTCAACTATTAAATTACTACGTGTCAACTACTCACTTTGTTCCTCTGTCATTTTTGAGATGCCTTCTACGAAGGATTACTTCATAAATTATACAGAAGTGACTATATTTTTGTATTTTCCTACGAAAAAGAGTTGTTCCCTGGAGTTATAATTGCTGTGTCTGAAACGACTGCAACCATTTCAGCAATGGCAAAGTGTGGTAGACTGTGAAAGTGGCCAGAAAGAATGAATAAGCTAGATTATGAATAGGAAACAGTGCTGTTTCATATCAACGAACCCATTAAAATGAGTAGAAGCAGAAATGTGTATTCAGTTACCAAACTAAGTTAGATTTTTTGTGAAAGTAACTTCTAATTATTGAATATTTTTTTTGTAAACTTACTCAAGAATAATATTTTTTAAACGTTCAATAAAATTCTGTATTCATACATTATCAAGACTAGTTCATTAATTGGATTTTCTCCCTATGTCAACTACTGACACAAAAGGATGTCAACTACTCAATTTTTTGTTTTCGCTGGGTGTCAACTATTGAATCAAATTTTATGTTTAGAAAAAAAAAGAAAAAAAATTTACAACAGCCATCGGGAATTAATACTTGCTGTAATATGTATAATAGAAGAATAGTTTGTGCAGCGACTGCTAATCATAAATTTTTCATAAAGTGAACTTAGCCTGAGCTATGTGAACAAATAGACAAAAAATTCCTTAAAGTGTCAACTACTGGTACCTTTACCTTATATGATTTAAAAATATAAGCGGATGGTCAGGTTTACACGAACTATTTTCTTTTAATTTGTTTTAAAGAATATCAAGAAATCTCTCGTCCTGTTCAAAATCCGAGTGTAATCAAGATGTGAATTCTCGTTATCTAAAACGGTAAGATCTAACCACTTGATCTCTCTTATCATCCCATTTGCGATCAGCTAGCCCACTTCTAGCAGACAATCCCAGGTGGGTTACGATCCGTCTGATCCTGACTTGTCGGTTCCACTTATGGGAGTAACTACTCCTGTGACTCGCCAAGTATTAACGAGACGATGGATAATGAACGCAGATTTTCGAGAGGTATCAAGCTGACGTCGATTGACGACCATAATGAGACGCTGCATCATCGTCCCTTAGAAGTTCCTGACAAAGTAAATTACACCCACGTGATGTGTGATGGAGTCGAGGTGTACGTCGCTGGTCCTGAATTTGAACACGTCTTGTACTTGCAAACGTGTTCTGAAATATTGTACTTTTCTTATAAATCCGCGTAGCGGACGAGAAAAGTGAAATTTTTGTATTACTGTTACTTTTGTCTTTACTATAGGAATTTGGACATTTTTCTGTTCGTTTTTGAGAAACGGAGATTTGGAAATTTGGATAGTTTGAAAAGTAGAGCTGGAAATTTTTAAATTAGACATTTGGGAAATTTGGGAATTCGGGGATTTGGAAAGTATGAAATTTAGGGATTTGAAGATTTAGGAATTTGGAAATTTTGAATTTGAAAATTTGATAATAAGTATTTGTGAACATTTGGAAATTTAGAAGAACGGAGATGGGATAACTTAAATATTTTGGAATGTGGAGAGTTACTTGAGAATAAACTTGGAATTCTGGATAGTTTATTTTGAAGATTTTGAAATTTAATGATTTAGAAATTTGAGGATTTCGTGATTAAATGCTTCGAAAATATAGAAATTTCAGAATATGGTAAAGTTTTAAGGCATATAATTTTGGGAATTTTAAAAATTGAGCTTTTAGAAAATTGGGAATTTGAAAATTGTGACTTTTGGAAACTTGGAGATTTCGATACTTGGAAATTTGGCAATTTGGAAATTTGAGTACTTTAAATTTTTGAACTTGAGAATTTTAAGACTTAGGTAATTCTAAAAAATATAAAATATTACAAAAAATATGAATATTCGGGTACTCATAGGTTTGGAAATTTTTAAATTTCGAAATTTCTGAGTTCATGAACTTAACAATTATTAATGTTGTAATTCAGGAACTTGTAAAATGTGAAAATTTTAACTTCCATAAATTCGGAAATTTAGAAATTTAGAAATTTAGAAATTTAGAAATTTAGAAATTTAGAAATTTAGAAATTTAGAAATTTAGAAATTTAGAAATTTAGAAATTTAGAAATTTGGAAATTTGGAAATTTAGAAATTTGGAGGTGTGAAAAATTGATAAACATACAAATTCAAAAATGTTGTAATTTGTAAATTTAGAGATTTAGGAATCTGATAATTTTAAAATGTAGGAATATCGAAATTTAGGAATTTGAAAATTTTTATTCTAACTTCTAAGTTTTAAACAATTTCTAAAATTATTTGTGTAAGTAATTATTACATCAAACGTATCAATTTTGTTTCAAATCACATTCGCAACTTTCTGCTTTACATTTCAATTTTTAGGAAATAAGACTGTTACAAAATGGCGTAGTTATTGACTTTCTATTGTAACCTCTAATTAAACTAAATTCTTAAAAATTCTTTTGTACATAATTTTTAAATAAAATATATCGATTCCTTCTAAAATTGTACACATAACTATGTACTTCGTGTTCAAAATTTTCGAGAATAAGAATATTAAAATTATTCATAACTTTTTTCGATTAGTTTCTCGCCCACTAGCAGAATTAAAAAATCAAAAATAAAAAATTCCTTTTGTTTCATAAATAAAAATTTATTATCTACGATGTAGCATACAATTTTTAAAAATATTTTCATGATTATAAACACGGTCAGAATTTGAAGTGGAAAAAGTTTTTTACCCATAAAAAGAAACAATTTTCGCTTCTACGAAATCGAAAAATTGACATATCAAAAAAATCATTTGCAACGAGGTGAAATATTTTATATAAAATATCGTCACAAAATTTTGACAAAATTGGACGCGTAGTACCGGAAATTGTATAGCAGCAACGTCAAAAATTCAAGGGAAAAAATTCGATTATTGGAAAACGTCGATGAAACGATGTTTCCCGTCATATTTTCTACAGTAACCATGAAATTTTGCACCGGTTTCAGAAGCTGGTTGGAAATTTTATCAGACTGCGTGAAAGTTCCGTGAAATTTGAAACTTTGTGTCTGCAAGTTTTCAAAGTTTACGAAGTTACACGAGACGGGGTTTACTGTAATGCGCGTTCGGAGATAGTTGTAATTATTGCGGTTCTTCTGGAATGCAGAATCTTTGAAAGCTCCTCCTCAGTTACAAACTTAGCGAGATCACTGTTAAAGTAAAAATTTCAAAATAAACCAAGTATTTGTAACTAAATTCCTGATAACGAAATTGGTACTCTGACTCAACGTATGATTAAAAACTTTTCAATTTTATTTACTACGATTTCTACTACTTTTCTTTCGAAGACACGGAAATTCAATTCTAACAGATGAAATTTTCCATAATTCTGGAAATAATCTACACTCTGAGTTTCCTATTTTTGAGAGACGAATTTCTGTATTGACATGTTACTTCTGTTACTGAAAACCATTTTACTTGAATATAAATAATTTTGATGAATTCTATAATGTAAATTTTATAAATTGTTTCATGTAAATTTGTAAATTGAAGAATACAAAATTGTACCATATAAATCTTTTAAATTGTACAATGCAAATTTTGTAAATTGTACAATGTAAATTTTGTAAATTGTACAGTGCAAATTTTGTAAAATATACCATATAAATTTTGTAAATGGTAGCATGTAAATTTTGTAAATTATATAATGCAAACTTTGTAAATTATACAATGTAAATTTTGTAAATTGTACCATATAAATTTCGTAAATGGTGTCATGTAAATTTTGTAAATTATACAATGTAAATTTTGTTAATTGTGTAATGTAAATTTTGTAAATTGTACAGTGCAAATTTTGTAAAATATACCATATAAATTTTGTAAATGGTAGCATGTAAATTTTGTAAATTATATAATGCAAACTTTGTAAATTATACAATGTAAATTTTGTAAATTGTACCATATAAATTTCGTAAATGGTGTCATGTAAATTTTGTAAATTATACAATGTAAATTTTGTTAATTGTGTAATGTAAATTTTGTAAATTGTATAATGTAAATCTCATAAACTGTATAATAAAAGGCGATTGAGTATAACGAAAATGATTTACGAGATTTATTCGACTTATTGGATTGAATATAATAAATATGGTTTACTAGATTTATTGAGAATAAAATTATGAATTGTAAGGATTTCCCATAACTTGAGGACGACATTCAAAGCATTAACACCACAAAAGAACGAGCTACAAATAAAGAAATGACCAATGCTTAACAGCTATTACTTCTAAATGAGAACTAATTTAATTACTCGATCAAGATATTCGATTACCCGCAGAATTCTATGATAGAAGAAAAACTTGGTGCATGAAGTCGTTTAGAAACAATTAGGTCAACGTTATTCAGGCCAGAAGTTCCATTCCAATTAAATCCTCGTACTATTTTCATGGAAATTACTTTCCAATTAATTCTTGATCAGGTGAGAACTATTAAGTTTTTGCATATTAAACGGCTGATTGCGAAACATTGAAAGTCTGACACGATTTAATCCCTCAAAACGGCAGTCATGGAACATGGATTTTAAGATTGACTGATGAAAATAATTACATAAATATTTCATTGTGAATACAATATTTATTTATTAAATTTTATTTATAACCATAAATATTTCTGGTTTTAAACAAATATGAAAACAGATGAAGATTATAATACATATTGTATAGAAAATTTTATTTGTAATACATGAAAATATTACAAAGTGGCACTCAATTTAAATCTTCAAGTTTATAAGAAGTGCCTGCGTAAACATTTTACGATTGATTTTAATACAAACCGATTGTCGAATAATTGCCCTACTGTATATTACGTAGTAATCAGTAAGTTCCTTATCAGCCATTTTGTACTGTGCGTATCAATGAAATAAATATGTAGTCATTTTTTTTTTAATTTTAAGCTCTATATTCATAAATAATTTCTCTTCTGTATTTCGTCTGTATTTTATGATCTATTTATGTCACTTCGTAATTTGTGGTTTCAAAGTTAGGCAACTTCGATATATACAACATTATTTGTTATAATTCTCTATCAACAATTTTATACTGAATCAATGGTGCATTTATGCAGTCATTTTTGTTAACTTGTATGCTTCAATTTTTTATATAATAACTATTATTTAGTAGTACTTTTTTGTCATGACATCGTGTTTGAACTTCACATTCTGAGAGTAAACATGTATAATGTATAAACATTGTTTATTATAACCGAATTTTAGACATTTTATGTTAATTATATTTATGAGGAATTCATGTCGTCATTGTTGTCAATCTTTAAACTTTAATTTGATATATCACACATACTATTTTGTAATACTTTTGTCATGAAATCATTTCTGAATTTTATATTTTGCGAATAAACAATTGATATTTCATGGTATTTCACAAATTGCTATTCATTTTCTGTTGCATTGTATATTAACAAAGGATTTATGCAGTCATTTTTATGAATTCTTAAGCTTCAATTTGATATACCATAAAGTTTATTTTGTAATACTTTTATGTTACAAAACTGTTTTCGAATTTTACATTTCGAAGTTCGAAAACTGGCACGTCATGAAACAGCATTATTTACCAGAAGTCACCAGTCATTTTGTAGCAGGAACATCAATAGAGGGATTATATAGCCACTTCCGTTAATCTTTAAGCTTTAAATTGACATACCATAAATGGTATTTTGCGGTGCTTTCATATCACGAGATCGTTTCTGATTGTTGAGCTTCGAAATTAAACAGTTCATACACAATACAATGACATCACTTGCTACAACTGGTCACCAGTCATTTTATATTAAATGTGCTGTTTATCCGAACATTTCTGTTAAACGCTAAGCTTTAAATTATCATATCGGAAGAGTTATTTTGAGATATTGTGTTATAAAATTATTCTGGAATTTAACATTTTTAAATTAAACAATTGCGATGTAATACATTGTTTGTAATAGCTGGTCAACATTCAGTTTGTGTTAAGAATATTAATGACACGTTTATACAAAAAATTCTTCAGATTGATATACGAGATATTTTGCAGCATTTTTATATGATGAAATATTCGTAGAATTTTACTTTTAAGAATACCGTCATTGGTACATAATACTATTATATTATATTATAATAAATTCTGTTTAATATAACTAGCGGTCATTTATTACATGTTGTATATATTAACAAAGAATTTATGCAGTGATCTTTTACTTATATTTAAGCTTCAATTTGTTATACAGTAAGTAATAGTTAGTAATACTTTTATGTCATGAAACTGTGTCTGAATGTTATATTCTGAAACTAAACAGTTGATATATAATGTATCAACATTATTACAACTGACTACTAAGCATTAGAGATTTAATAGGCATAAATAGGCATTTTATTTATGAGAAATTTATGCCGCCATTTTCGTTAATCTTTAAGTTTTAAATTAATATATCATAAGTGCAATTTCGTCACTGTCATGAAATGTTTTATGTCATAAAATCATCCTTTAGTTTTGCATTTCGAAATTAAACGATTCATATAAAATATACATAGATCACTATTATCTGTTATATTTGGTCATTAATCATTTTATGTTTGAAATCTTCATAAATAATTTATACCATTAGTTTTATTAATTAAGCTTTAAACGTATTATTTCGTTATACTTTTCTGTCACGAAATCGCTTCTGAATTTCATATTTTGAAACTAAACAGTTTATGACATTATTCATTATAACTAACGACAATTCATTTTCAGTTGCATACATCAACCGGCATTTATACTATCACTTTTGTTCGTATTTACTCTTTAATTTGATATATGATAAATATTATTATGTAATACTTTTATGTCATGAAATCGGATTTGAATTTTAATTTAAACTACAAAGTTTGTTAACGTTTCCTTGAAATCTGCGTCGACTTCCATCAAGATGAGTCAATGTGTACTTTAATACTATTTCTACCACGATTTTGTGTATACCTATTTCGACCAAAAGGTGTCTTTTTCGTTTGAATGCAAATAATTGCCAAAACTGATGGGATTTCAAGTTATCGGTTAAATGTAGATAATTTGAGGAATATATTTATTGATACATTGATGTGTTTTCATTAGAGATTATTTAATCAGGTTGTAAATTCTAGCTTAATTCATCAATCTACAAAATATAAATATAGCGATGTACACTAAAATGCAACATGGCGGGAAATAAGCGAATATCAAAGTTATGCAACTCCTGTATTTTTCGTTACAACTGAAATGGGGATTCTTTAATCTGATTATAATTGATATGATGGTGCAAAATGGTGTTGATATTTATATGTAAAATGGTTTAAAATTAGACAGTGTCATCCTTAAGGTGTCAAAAGACACCTCATGGTAGAAATAAGTATACCATATGCACATTTTTAGATCTAGGATGAGGTGAAAGAAAATGATATCGCTGAATTAATTTAACAACTATTGTATGAAAAGTCAAAAAATTAATTGTGGAAAAATGATTTAACTTGGAGGGTAATTTTAAGTAAAAATTTGAAAGGTGTCTTTTGACAACTCCTGGTAGAAATAGTTAATTTACATTTCATCGTTTGTCTATTTATTTTCCAACTTCCAAAGGTCCAGCGTTAAAACTGTATAAAACTTGCCAAATCCTCAAATTGCAGAACCTCGAATGACCCGATCGAGTTTCGTTCAAAATCTACGCTCTGCATCTAAAATCAATCAAAGCTCGTAAAATCGAACATTCACACCTGCTCATCGGGCGTTCCGTTCGGCGAATAATTACATCACGATGTCCCCCAAGGGAGGCCTTATTCCGAGCGTGCAGCAGCGATCGGTAGAACGGTTGGTCGCAACCGTAACCTTCCATTGAAATGTCGCAAATTGTACGACAATCATCTTGTCAAGCCGTTCAACTCTGTTCAGGCTGTTTGTCGCGTTCGCGACACTCTAGTGCGAATTCCATGGAGGTTTGTATGACCTTCTCGAAGCTCGGCCAGCCTAGCTGCCTGCCTGTCGGATGCAACAACGACTCCCTTTGGTATATTACCTACATAATACGTAGCTGTTCTCGGACGAATGAAATTCCGCGTAAAGTGTACTCCGGAGAATATTTTATCGTCCCCTGAACGGCGGAAAATACGGGGAACGGCTATTTTATGCAGTTTTGGCATGCATCCCTGCACAGGCTGGACCTCCCTCCAGAAAATATCGCCGAGTCGCGTGTTTAGGGAGGAATTTTGCATGGGATCTAATCGAAGGGTCGCAATCACGTCCACCAATCAGTTATTCTCACAGTTAGGGTGCGTTTTCTAAGGGTAGGAGACACCTGGGATAGTTAACTAATGGTGCTGCTTGAATAACTCCCTCTAACCACCGTATTGTGAGATAAATGAGGCTTCACCGTAAATTTACGGTTTTCAGTAATGGTTTGAACTTGGTTTTAACTCAGTTTTTGTAACTTAAAGTTTAAACTCAGGTTGTTATTTATTTTAATATGTTTCAATTTGGAACGATTTTGAAGTTACCTTGTCAGAAATAATGGTTTAACTGTTGTTTTATAAGTCGATAAAATTCGTTGCAGTTTATTCATCGTTATATAATCTATTATTTTGTAACATGTATTCATTATTTTCAACGAATATTTAGATCTATAACAGTCTTATCTAAACTTTACCGATATCTGAAATGGTATTTTGAAATGCAACTCGATGAAAAGCACAAAATAAAAAAAGTTAAATCAAGTTTAAAAATTGAGCTTGTGTAGCTAAGTGAATACAAAAATTATTAAAGTCGTAACAGGTCAATGATATACCAATAGAATGTTTTGAAAAATTATAAAAGTTAACCTAGGTTTTCCGTATATTTTCGCGTGATGTTATAATTTATGATTTTTGGTGTGTTGTGACACTATGACACTTTACTTGGATGATTCATCTTCCCCGACCTACTTTAGCTATGATTTTAAAGTGTCCACGAAGTAGGAAAATGTAATTTCACCCTCGAAAACATGTAGTGACATGGCAAAGTGTTGCTGAGTCACAGTTAGTAGTTGAGTTTTTAGTCTGTCATGTTTTTATAATAATCAAAACTTATATGCTTTAATATCATAGCGGTATTGCAAAACAACATTTGTGATATATCAAATTAAAGTTTGAAGTTCAACGATAATTACAGCATAAACCGAACACTAATGTTTGTAATGTAAACTAATAGCGTTGCACTATGTATGAACTGCCAAATTTTCAAGCGTAACATTCAATAATTATTTCATGACATAAAAATATCACGAAATACCACTTATGATAGGTCAAATTAAAACTTAAAGACTAATTAAAATTACAGTATAAATGTTCTGTTGATATTTTTAATATGAAATGATTGATAAGCAATTATAGCAAACAATGTTGCATTATATGCCATGTACTGAACTTTGAAAAGTGAAAATCTAGAATAATTTTGTGACATAAAATTATTGCTAAACAGTACTTATAGTGTATCAAATAAAAGCTTAATATTTAACGAAAATAGCAGCACAAACCGAACACTGATATTTGTATCATAAAACAACCAATATCTACTTATAGAAAACAATATCGTTGCCTCATATATGAACTGTCGAATTTTGGACACAAAATACCATTTTGATAAAAAATACAATTTGTATCATTATCTATCAATATGAAGTTTGTAGAAAGGTACAATATAAACATTTTGTTAAATTTTTTAATACAAAATAGCTGAATGTCAAAAAATCAGTATGTCTATTATTTTGCAATGCACGTTAAAATACTTTTCTTATAGTCAACCTGTTTGTATTAAAATTGTGATAAATTAATTGTAATACAATTGTAATTGTAATAAAATTATAGTAAATAAAATTGTAATTATAATGAAGTTATAATAAATAAAATTGTAATAAATAAAACTATAATTTCGAAAAAATTGCAACAATTAAAATTTTAATTGCAATAAACTCAATATATCGTAAATACCATTTTATAGTACATTTTTGTTACCAAATCGAACGCGACGAATCGATATTTGGAAATATTAAATTATATTTGGAAATTGTTAACAAACATGTCTCTTTGTAAGCTATTATCAATTTTGAGTCAATGATATTTCACTTTTTTATAGTTGAACGGTTTTAAATGACTGTTAAGTAGAGTTTTAAGTGCCGGCTAATGATAACGATTTACATGCGTCGTCAATTGAATAAGTGGTACAGGTTGCTCGCGACAACGACATAGGATTAAATAAATAACCATGTAAAATTATCAAGAACTTGGAAAATTAAATTAAACTGACATATATATACCTGTAAGCGGCTTATAAAGTTTTAAAATGGAGTTAAGTACGAATTAATTTGAAAATCCATGCTTATCAGCAATTTGTATACGTCAGGTCGTTTTCAAAAGACTTTACGGCCAATTTTATTGCGTAAATTAATTTATACACGACGGCATAAAGTTGTTGATGATTACATAAATTTTCAATAAAATGAAATAAAGTGAAATGGTACATAAATAATTTATATATACATTATAAATAAATTAATAAACGACAAATTAGCAGATTATGAATTTTTACTTAACATGAGATATTTCATAAACAAAACTGAACATTGTACAAAATGATATATATCAAGTATGAATAATTATACATTTTTAGTTAGAAATAATTATACATTTTTATGCGAAAAAATCTGTTAATAAAAAAATTGTATTTCGATTAATAAGCATTATAGCTAATGAATTGAAATATCCTAAAATAACAATTTATTTTAATTTATGTTACAAGTATTTGTCATCAAATATTATCGTCACCTTTCTCTTTACTCAACTTAATTTGTCTAACGTTTAATATATTTCCGTTTTCAGAAACTTTAAATTATTGTCAATAAATATATCTAAATGAATCAAAATTAAACGGCTTTATAAGTTTCAAAGTGTTTAGCATCTTTCTTCTAAACAAATGTATAAATTACTTTTTCAAACGCCTTTCCAAATATATTTAATAAAAACACTGATTACTGCCAATAGGTAATAGACACAAATTGCAAATGTTAATGACTAATAAATATAAACGACAAATGTTAATAAACAATAAATACAAATGCAAAATAAACTATTTTATGAATTTTTAAGAATTTAGTAATTTACCTTCAAAAGAAAAATTCTACTTCGCATTGATATTTCTCAAATACGAACGAAGATAGACACAGGGTAGAAAAAAAGCGACTTGAAACCACAGAAGTGTTTATAATTCATTTTTTCCTATGAAGATTAACTTTTTAAATTCTCTTTCGTTCTCGAACGCAATACTTTTCTCTTTGCGAACAAAGTGAGGAAGAAGAATGAAAATCGCGAAACCACGGTGTGTCTGTCAATTAAAGCAACGACAAAGGTCGTATTCAATTATGAAATAATATCGTGTTCGTACTTTTCGGTTGAAACAGTACGTTTTACCGCGTCAAACATCGTTTCCCTTTCAAGAGTCGAACGATTTCGTCTTTGAAGGCGAAGTGCTGTTCGAATTTCCATCGGTCGTTGAAAATAAGTCGAATATCGTGGTGGAAATACGAGCAAGCTTTCCATTTTATTGAAAGCGAAATTAATGACACCCGATCAAACTACTAGGATTAACGTGCAGTTTTTCATGTTTCAAAGTCAATTATTGATTCGTTGTTTAAAACACTGACGGACTGAGAATATGTGCTCGTCGAAAACCTCACGGACAGTAACGCGCACGGTGTGTGTAACAATGCAATCCATACAAATTTCGTATTTAGAATTTCAGAAATTCAAAAATATGGCGATCCGAAGATATAGAAATGTTTAATTTACAAATTTTTTTATTTTCACTTCTGTAGATTTAAGGATATGGAAATATGGCATTTTCAAGCTGCTGAATTTGAAAGCGGAGATATTTGGAAATTTTAAATTACAGTTTCAATTTGATATATTCCAGAATTTTTAAATGTTCCTATTTTCGAACATACGGTTTTGATAATTCAGATGTTTAGAAATATGAAAATACTGATAAATAAATAATATCAAACTTTTGAATCTACAAATACAGAATTATAGAAATATTGAATTTTCAAATTAACAAAATTCCTTTAGGAATTTTGAGAAGTTAAAATTTTAGCACAGAAATTTAAGATTTTCTGTGTTCTAAATTTTCAAATTTTCAAATCTTTCAGGCTTTGAATTTTTAAACATACTTACTGGAAAGTTAATAAATAATGATAAAAGAGGTAACCATAACCTCTTAAATTTCTGTACACAACGAATATACTTACGAATTCTTGAATTTCAGCTTCATTAATACGTATTTACAAAACTGTTGTAAACTTGTCTGTAGTAGTTATTTATTGATGACGATATAATACCAAAATTTGTATCCAAGAAAAAGTTTCATAAAAAAATCATCGTCGCAATTACGCTTGATATTTTCTTACGTTTACGATAGTCTTTTCGTTATGCGATTTTCAACCGCAAACCATGCAAGCCGAAAGATTATTGAAAATTTAATTATAATGCTTCTTAAAGTAAACTTTCTTCTTCGTTCTTCTTGGATGAAGTTTCAGGTAATCAGGTTTCAACATAAAGTTTTGATGCTCATGCTTCATTTTAAACAGATTGTGTATTTATGAAACAAGTAATCTTCTTTATACTTCTTATCTATTTTAAATAATGCCCACAATTTTCAATTAAAAATTTTAACAACTAAATCTCTGCAGATATACAAAACGATTTTAGGAACTGCGATAGGTTACTGCTCCCTTTTAAATAAGAACAGAAGGAAATGACAGAAGAGAAATTAATATGCCAGAGCAAGGGTTCTTAAACTTATGTAGTCCGAGGACTCTCTCTTGAACAACATTTTTTGTGCACCCCATTCCAACCCCAGGCATTTTACGTCGTTCTAGAGACTTAATTTCTGACGTAATAATCTCATAGGCACTTCGTTCTAATAAATATTCGTAAAACTGTATCGCTGGTTATTTTAATAAAAAATCTTGAACACTTATAAAAGCGAAAAGTTGGTGAATGTAAAGTTAACATCAAAATTGTTTCGCGGACCCCTTGTAATGGCTATGTGGAGCCCCAAGGGTCTGCCGGCCACAGTTTAAGAAGCTATGTATTACAGTACGTCGTAACTTCCTATGACCTTGTTTTCTGATAAAGATCTTGTGTTTTTAAGATAAGATCTTATATCTTGTAAAGATTGTATCGGATATTGTACGTTATTCTTTGATGTAACTCACTTGTTTCGTCAAACCAATCGATCCCTTTTATAGTCCTGGGTATAAATGTACTAATCCGAGATTATTGAAATGTCAATACTTCACGAGATATTCGACATTTTGTGAGAAATGTACTTTATTACAAGTGTTTGAATGGTTTATTGCAATTTATAAATTTTCCAATTCGTTTTTTCACATTTTTCTTTACACGCTTTAGTTGAGATGCATGGACATTCGAACAGTGCATTTTGATACTCTCCTTTAAATCGTCGACCGAGACAAAAGGGTGTGAATTTAGTTTAAATTTTTGACAATACCAAATAAAGTCCAATGCATTTGTCGTTTGAATTTGTCATTTGTTAATGTATTTTCCGTTGAATGTCAACGGAAAAGCAAGTAAAACGTCATGAAAAGTGTAAAAAACGCATTAGAAGATGTTTAGAGTGCAATGGTGGAATCGAATATTATTGTAATAAAGTACGTTTCCGAAATAAAATGTCAAATATCTGGTGAGGTATTGACATTTCGATGACTTTGGATTTGTATTTTAATATGCATAATAATAAAAGACATTGATTTAATAAAAAAATTAAATCGTCTCAAAGAATAAAGTGTAATTATGCTTGGGGGTGCATCGGTGCATCTGTATAAAAATAAAGTCATAGAAAGTGAGGACGGATTATAACATGACTTTTCCTCTATCATTTTGTTTACTTAAAAAAGAATACTAATCTCTCGGAGTTCTTAGAATTATTCTGTACATATTTTGAGAACTAATAAATAATCAGTATCAAAATGCAACATTTGTTGAAAGAGCGCAAAATAAACACATTTGAAATATTCCTAAAGAGAAACTTTCAAGTAATAAGCAGGGAGTTTGGAAACATTTTAATGATTATTGCGTAAAAATTTCTTTTAAATTATGCTAAGCGACACGTAATTACATTTTAATGAATTTCGTGCTAATTTTATATAAGTTGCTTGTGTCATGGACATCTAGAAATACTCACATTAACAAAAATTTGAAACCTTTATGTCTCTGAATTTCCGAATATTTAATTTCGACATTTTTGAATAGCTAAATTTATACATTTCTAAATCATCACTAAATTTAAAAGTCTGATAATTTTAGGAATTCGTGAATTTAAAAATTCGGAAAGTTTACAAATTTTGTCATGTTTAAATTAGTAAGTTCGAAACTTTTATACATCTGTAAAATTTCTAAATTTGATCAAAAATATGAAGGTTAAAAGATTTGAAAATTGAACTTCAGAAGTCACAAATTTGAAATTTCGGAATCTGAAAAATGTCAATGTCATGTATTTTTAAATATCGGACTACACAAAACTCTAAATTCTAAAATTACAGAATCAAAAATTTGATATTTCTATATTTTCAAATTCAGAAAATATTGAAATCTTTAAAAGGTAAAGAATTAAAAATTAATTTTGAAATATTTATACTTACAAATTCTTAAATTCTTAAATGCCAAATTCCGAAATTTCTATCTCCTTAACTACCTAAATTTCTAAATTCCAAAACTCTAATATTTCAATCTTCTTATTTTCTCAAAATCCTTTTCTAAATAACTATATTTCTAAATTTCTAAATTGAAAAATTTCAAATTTCTGTGAACTGTATTTATAATACATTAAATCACAATGTATAGATTTAAAAGTTTGATTTTTATCTACATTCGATGTCTTTTCTATTTCTAAACACCCAAATTAACAAAACATTACGTGAAAAAATCTGAACAATCGAAAACTTAAAAATGTGTTAATTTGAAATTTCCTACTTCCAAAATATCCGAATATCTTCATTTTTAAATTCGGCAGCTTGAAAATGGCATACTTCCATATCTTTAAATCTACAAAAGTGAAAATAAAAAAATTTGTAAATTAAACATTTCTATATCTTGGGATCACCATATTTTTGAATTTCCGAATTTCTAAATACGAAATTTTTATGGATTGCATTGTTACACACACCGTGCGCGTTACTGTCCGTGAGGTTTTCGACGAGCACATATTCTCAGTCCGTCAGTGTTTTAAACAACGAATCAATAATTGACTTTGAAACATGAAAAACTGCACGTTAATCCTAGTAGTTTGATCGGGTGTCATTAATTTCGCTTTCAATAAAATGGAAAGCTTGCTCGTATTTCCACCACGATATTCGACTTATTTTCAACGACCGATGGAAATTCGAACAGCACTTCGCCTTCAAAGACGAAATCGTTCGACTCTTGAAAGGGAAACGATGTTTGACGCGGTAAAACGTACTGTTTCAACCGAAAAGTACGAACACGATATTATTTCATAATTGAATACGACCTTTGTCGTTGCTTTAATTGACAGACACACCGTGGTTTCGCGATTTTCATTCTTCTTCCTCACTTTGTTCGCAAAGAGAAAAGTATTGCGTTCGAGAATGAAAAAGAATTAAAAAAATTAATCTTCGCTGGAAAAAATTAATTATAAACACTTCCGTGCTTCCGAGTCTTTTCTCTTCTCTTCTATGTCTATATACCTTCGTATTTAAGAAATATTAATGCGAAGTAGAATTTTCCTTTTGAAGGCAAATTACTAAATTCCTAAAAATGCATTAAATTGGTTTGCGAACATTTACATTTACTGTTTATTAAAATTTTGTTTATATTTATTATTTATTAATATTTGGAATTTGTGCCTATTACTCATTGGCAGTAATCAGAGTTTTTGTTAAATATATTTAGGAAGGCGATTGAAAAACTAACTTGTGTATTTGTTTTGAATGAAGAGGTTAAATACTTTAAAGTTAATAAAGCTATTTAATTTGTATTTTGATTTCTTTATTGTCCCTAACTTCAAGTTTTTGTTAAAGTAGATAGATAAAGTAAATTAAGTTGAATAAAGTGCAAGATGATAGTACCTATCTGTAAAATAAATTAAAATAAAATCTTGCTTCAGAATATTTCAGTTTATTAATCATGATATCATTTATTGAAATTCTATTTTAATATTGTCAAACTATTTTGTATAAAAATGAAGATTTATTTTCAAGTTTAATATACCACTGTGTATAATTTTAAGTTTGTTCTGTGAAATTTTTAATAATTCATCAAAATTTATAATTTATTTAGTTCCCGGTGTCTGATTTATTTAATTATCACGGTTTTAAGATTTGTTTTCTTATTTTTTAACCCTTTTCAATTTTATATAAACAATTTCTTCTGAAATTTGCCAATTTTTATTTTTATATACAAACTAAAATAAATAGTAAAAATTGTTTATTGTAAAAGCAGTAAATCTTTTGCTGTTTTTATGTTAAAAAGAAATAAACCATGTAGAGCAGTACATTCAATTATCATCATTATCTGAATGATTCAAATTTAATGTGTTAAAAGAATTCTCAAATGTATACCTTTAAATATTTTTAAATTGCATCAACGTTACATATTCAATGAACACATATTGCATGCGAATTATTCTATTTTCTTAGGTATATAATCACTAGTGTAAATATCTTTAAATGAAATTGTTATTGAATCATTACAAGAAATTATTCATATGCATTTCAAAGAGAATGGAAAGATAAAAATAAAAAATATTTAATCTCATAAATTACAAACACAGTGACGAGAAAAAATTGTTTATTTAATTATCATCTTTGTTTAAAAGAAAGTGTTGCGATAATATTTCACGTTATGTCATTGATATCACAAAATTTCAAATTTGGCGCGTTAAAAAATTCTTAAGTGTCATTTTCCTACGACTAAATCCCGTCAGTTTGACATAAAAGAAAAATACATATTTCCCACAAATATAGTGTATTCCATATAAAATATTTTACTTTCCTAGATGTACACACCTTATCCTTACAAAAGAATTTCATTTCGAACGAGTTTCGTGAATTTAACCGTTATAGTTCACGAATGGAGTGAATTGCACAGAAAAGAACATCTGTCATCGGACGATCACCGTTTATATCGTCGATGTAGGGCACAATTGTCCAGTGACAACATCGAATGATAATGAAACTTCAATAAATAGGAATCGTTTACTCACCGAATGACAGAAGAAATCCATAGAGAAGAGATATGGCACAAAAGAGCCGAATCAGATTCGCACTTTTCTCAGCACACATGGCGCGTAACACACTGTTATCGGCCGTTTTCAAACACCCGTATCGTGCCGTATCGCACGGCCACTCGCGTGGCTCTGAGAGTTTCTCGTTAGATTTCGAGTTTGAATCTCGGTTCTTCTCTGTCTTTCGCTCTTCATCCCGCACGCAGCCTCCGAAAGTGGTCCAGCGCCTGCCCGCTGACAATTTCTCGAATCAATTGCTTTGAACAGATGGCACCACTCTGCAGGCGCCATTTTCTTCGCACGTGAGCGACTAAACCGACAGACAGTAATATTAATACGTGGTTCTGACGATACAACCGAAAAAAGGGTGAACTTACTTAAAAAAATAAATTGAAAATATATTATAAAATAGATATTATATATTATAAAGTATATTAAAATATATTATATATCATAAACATAAAATAAGCCGCCTTAGTTTGGAAAAAACCGAATTTGAATAGTTTGAACAATTGAATTTGAAGCATTGAAATAATTTCTTCCCCGCATAGAAAATGGCAGATATTCAGTATATTTCAGGAAAAATAATTTAATTAGTAATACCACTAAAGATTATACTCAATGCTATTACTCAAGTGCAAATCTGGTTTCCCCAGGGAAAATGACAGAATATAGAAACAGGCAATAATATCTACACATTAACGAGCATTATACCTAATTTATAGTAGACATTACAGAAAACTGATAAATAATAAAATCAAAAGTACATGTTTACTGTTAAAAGCAACCTGTTTTCTTGCACAATTTATATTTCATAAAGATGACTAGAGGAACTACAATAGAACCACAATTTTCTTAAAACTGAATTTTATGTCGATGTTCACATTCATAACGAAAGTACCGCAATTGTTTAATATGTAAAGAAGATATTAATAATTTCAAAAAGATATAATTAATTTCAAAATTTGAAAATGTTTTGGAAGCCTCGTCCTCAGGTATATTTTGAAATATATACCTTTTCGTGTGTAACTACAGATATAATAAGACGTTAGATGTCTATATTCTCGAGGGGATTTGTCCTCCGAACTGACGTGAGTAATAGAAAGCAACAATATCTACAGCATTATCAGTTCTACCCGTTTCTTTTGTACCAATACAATTTACTGATTTGCCTTCACTTTTCCGCAAGATGTTACAAAATACCGAATTACGTGTAAGACATGATCTCCTATATGTTTGGCAGCCTTAATGGTATCTCATCGCTTTGTCAATTCAAATGATGTTATAGTCGATATCAAAACAATCTACTGTTACCCTTAAAATATCTGACACTGCTACAGGACGAAGTATTTCATAATTTGATACTAAAAAAAAGCATTTGTTTGCGAGCCACATATTCATGTTTTCTAAATAAAAAGGGCGCTATCTGTAGTCACTGACTAAATCACGAACTCAGTGTTTTTGATAAATCATTTTCCGGCTTATATTCATGACTAAGGGATTATCAAGCTACTTCCTGAATTGTGATAAAATAAGTAAAAAAAGTCAGTATTTATTGCGGTATGATATTTTAAATTTAGTTTCATTAGTTCATACCACCCACCGCTAAATGGCTAAGCGTTCTGCGATTTATAAAATGTAATTTTTTTAGTGGACTATTCTTCGGAGAACCGTCATGCACTGAATCATGTCAAATTTTGTAAGTAAGCTCCTTTATTGCAAGAGAAGGCATCTGTGAAAACGCTTTTTCAACACCAAAGAAACTTTCTACCATTTTGATGTCATTCCCTACCTTACGGACGCAACGCAGTATAATGAACTGGCTGTTCCGAACACATAATTCACACCTCTGAACCCTCCGAATACACATTGCTAACAGCATTTCCATGTAGACAGTATATACATTAACAGTATTCAATATTGCCACCCCCAACAAAAACTACCCCAAACTAAATTTTCCTAAATAAATGCTTACTTTTATAAGCACGCTGATTTTATAATAAAACATAAACAATAATGTATTATAAAGTAATTAATTTAATAAATTTGAAAGTATCTTGAAATCCTCGTTATCACATGTTTTTTAAACTTTATGTTTCCGTAGACTGTTTTTGAATCGTTTAGGAAATCGTACTTATCGACGATCCAGCAATAATTATTTATCGACAATTACCGACGTATATGTTGGATTCTTTTGCTATTTGAAACAATAGGAAAGATCAAAATTATAATTTAATGAATATTTCGTTAAAAAATTATTATTTATATTAAAGAGAACTTACAATTTACAATTATCTCTTAACATTATATTAAAATGAAATAATTAAATAAAAATTTGCAATCAATCCACGCATAAAAGTTAACGAAAGTCATAAACTTTGTTTGTTATAACTATAATTTCATAAATAAATGATTGAAACGTTAAAAATTATAACAAAATAAATTTCAATGTATTAACGATTTAAATTATAGAAATAACAAGTTCTAATAAAAAGAACGATAATTTAACAAATAAATTATTGAAAGATTAATAATTATAAGAAAATAAATTGTAAGCTAAACGATTACATAATTCTAACGCATGATAGATATAAAAAAATATCAACTCCAACAGATACGATAATAATTGTTAAACATTTGTTTAAAAAATTAAAGTTAATATTAAAAAGAGTTTATAATCTACAATTACCTCTTAATATCTTATAAAAGTATAATGATTTCTAATCATTTTGCAACAAATTCGCACGCAAAAAATTATGAGAATAATAATTAGTTAATAAATAATTGTAATGTAAGAAATTGTAATAAAATCCTTTTTAATATAATAATTTTAATTTCGAGTCAAAGTAGCTGCAAGGTATTGGTCCATTACATGATATTTATTTGGTATTAACTATGAAACTTACAAAAACGAAAAACAGATTCGGGATTAATCAATTATTTTAAAGACAAAGAAAATTATTTATAGCACAAATTATACAAATTACAACACATTGAATTTTACAATAATATAAAGAGGAACGGAAGTATTACCGTATTGTTGATTGATAATATAAACGATGGAAAATATTATTGAGTTTCAAGATAATTTTCTTCGTTGAAGGTGCGAGCGAGGTAACGACTTGTTTCGACTTGATTCAATAACAGTCAAGTTAATAATAAACCGGGCCTCGCTTAAGCAATGTTCGTAAACACACTCGTGCCTTTTCTGACTTTACCCGAATACTACCCTCATCTACCATAGCGGCTTTAGGGACCGTTTACACTATGCCAGTAAGCCGTGGTAGTAGCAAGGGGCAGTAGATAGACGAATTTTTGCGTTTCTTACTTTGCCTGTACCAGATCTGTCGTTACAAAAAGATGGCAAGAAAGAAAAGGAACCATTTTCTCTTTCTAACGACAGGCCTGAGGCAAAGTAAGAAATGCAAAAATTCGACGGTTATTTTACACTCAAATCAGATATAACCCAAACTTGCACAACTTTAACCCTTAACGAACGAATACCGTCATATTCCCGACATTATAAACATTAAAAGAAATCGAGTACCGCCTGTATGGCGGCATAACGTGATATTTTAAGAAATCTGTTAGGTTTGGCGATAAAAATCCAATAAAACGATATTAAATATGCACTTTTTCTTGCACTGGTAATAAAGCAATTAATTCTTAAAATTCCGTCGATCTACTGGTCACTGTTCTAAAAAATGGCACTCGTTCGTTAAAGGTTAACTTATATCTAAATAAACTAAATAATTACGCTGGGAGTGTTTAACAATTGAATACCGCGGATTACCAATCATTGTTAGTGGTTTATACTTGGAGAGGTCATATTTGATTAGTTTTATCGCTGATATCGAGGAAGTCGGACCTACCCTATCATCACATACTGGTAGGAGTCAAGAATTCGGTTAATCAATTATGTGCTCATCTTTATGATATCTAGTGTATTAGAACAAGTGTTTAGTGTGATTTATCAAGTATTTTTGCATATATATGGGGATGTTATAACAGAGTTTATGGTGTGGACCTTCACGTGTCACAGTTTTCAACAGAGTGTTACTACATCGCATTAATATTCGGGTACCATACTTGAAAACTTTTTGCCATGTATCTTTATTATCTATAGAATTAATGAATTCATTGTTTTTTAATAAATCAAAACATTTATTTGAAATGATGCAGTAATAGGTTCAAAATGTCGGAAAAATGTATGCTGCTCGAGATTTAAGCCAGAAAAAAGAGTTTATTAACAGTTACGATTCTTTAGTGTTTTCAAAAGGTCACTTCTTCCTAATCTGATGGACAAACTGCCTAATTCTGATCGCACGAAAGCAGCCAATCAATCGTGGGCCAATCTCTGAGGTGCTTTGTCTCCAAGATGCCTCGACTGTAAGATGAGTGCAGTAGTATGAGTCAACGATTGGTGAATCACGTGTTCTATGGTTCATCTGCTTCCATCATGTCGTACGACGAATGGTTCAAAACAACACGGGAACTAGTTGTATTTTTATATTTTGAAGCTAGGATAATGACCACAAATGTTCCATCGTACAATAATATTTGTACAAATTGTCTCCTTGTGCACTTCATTTATTAGATCAGGCTAGGGTTTTCTTGTGCATCGCGTTTCAATCTTGTTATGAATCGCCATAATGGATTAAGACTACATAGAAGTCGACTGACCCTCCAATTTCATGGTAGTTTAATTATCGATTCACTTTTAATCTTTCTGTACGCGTATTGTGAACACTTTTTAATGTGTATGTGTAGAAGAAAGTTTCGCGAGAAACAGATTTCGATATCAAAATTAATTATCATGAATATTTTCGGTTTTTTAATAAATTTACTTTGATATTAAAAATCTATCCAAAATGGAACAATGGATATATCTAGATGTTTGACACAAATTACACATGTGTGTGAGTGCGTGTGTACAACTTGTGTTGGTTAAATCATGTCGATCATACATTAATGTACTGTAACGATATCAAAAAAACTATAAAACACATATTAAAAGATACATATAAAATAAATTAGATTGCACGATTATTATAATAAATGCATATTACATTATATGCGAAAGAATACGAAAATGAAGTATGTTAATATTGAAGAAATTTTCACTATTGGTTGTTGGTCGATTCCAACAAAAAAAGGTATGATTTATTCAGTGGCGGCTCGTAACTAAAATTAATGGAGGTGATGCTCCAGAAAATTTTTAGTCTTTGTTTTAAAATTGTATAAAAGCAAACAAACATTTATAAAAAGAAAATTCGTAAAATCCTAAATAAACAAAAGCAAATATTTGTTACTTACTATGTTTTCCATAATATCAAGTAGGAATAGGGGTACTGCTCTTTCATAATGCCTATACGCGAGCCGCCACTGGATTTATGAATGTTGAGAGCATGAATGATGGAGACGTCCACGAATGTACATACTTCTTAGGTGTAAACTGTTTTACACCCGGGTAAAGTGTATTTTTTGAGAATGGTCTTTGCCAGTTTTTTAAATATTGTGCTAGGTAGGCAGATAACTTATTTAAGTTAATTTTAAGTAGGTAGGACCAGAGCAAGCTTTCATGTTTCTCTATTTTCGGTTAAAAAAAAATTCGTGAGACGCTTGCAGCTGAAGTATTAAAGACGAAAAATTGAGAAGAGAAAATCTAAATATGAATTTAATATTCTTTTTATTTCGATCGTACGTTGGGCCAAGCCTTTTACTTTGTAAGTCGCAGTCGTGGTATTAGACCCTATTGCTAAAATGAAGTACAACAGTGCAGTGCATTGAAGCGAAGTAAAGTGAATTTAATTAAACATATTCTGCTCGGAAATTCTTTTACGGACAACACATTCCCAGAATCGCTACGCTGCTCGTATACCTTCCAGTTTCGAGAATTTTTCTTTCATAAGAATTTTTGTAATATATATTATATGAAATTTCGATTTCTTTGTAAGTGATTTCGTTGTTATTTTGTTATTAGTTATCTCGTTGTTGTAAACTTTTTCCGTGTTAGATCGTAGTACTAGTTCTTCCAATTTTCTTCCCTTCTCCTCTTCCTTAGCATTTCATCTTAGACACTAGGAGTTCAATTTTAGAAAAGAGCGTGTATGTGGAACCCCATGAAATTAGTATTAAGTTAATGCATGAATTTGTGTGCGTTTATGTGTGCGCTTTCAGTTCCAATTCGCATCCATTTTAAATGCAATTTGTAAAGATTTTTGCGTGATAGACTGTAGAACTGATCTGAACCTGTGTTCCGTCGCTAACTCCAACCTTTACCGCGACGAAAGAATTTATTACAGGGTTTGAGTGGTTCGACGCGTAGACCACCATCATTACCTATATACCTCGAAATACGGGTCACCGAGGATCCTTTTTGTCTAGTAAGTCCCGTTCGGACCGGTCCCAACGTCACCGTGAACTTGCCATAAATCGGCTAACGGAGATACATTATTTTTCTCGCTCTTTCAAAAACAAGGTTAGATTTTTCTTGACCATCACCCAATGATGTGCGAGGGTGTTCGTGCGAATTTTTATACATCGAAGACAGTCAGTCGTTGAATCTTGTGCGGGTCGGATCGAGAGTACAACCTCCGTGTATCACGAAATAACAGACAAACTCCGTGTATCGCGGAATAACATACACACTCCATGCATCATGGGGTAACGTAAAATATCCAGTGCAGGGTGGATTCCAAATACAATCATAACACTATTCGGGCGGGACCCTGCACTCCTCGAATAGGCCAGTGTAGGGTGGTAAAGATTGCAACACAACATTATCCGAGTGGGACCCTACACTCCTCGGATAAGCCAATGTAGGGTGGTAATGAACGCAACACAACATTATCCGAGTGGGACCCTACACTCCTCGGATAAGCCAATGTAGGGTGGTAAAGATCGTACAACATAACATTATCCCAGTGGGACCCTACACTCTTCGGATAAGCCAATGTAGGGTGGTAAAGAACGCAAAACATCATTCGAGTGGGACCCTACACTCCTCGAATAAATCATCGTGGACAATCCTACGCAATGTAGATTGTAACACAACGCATCAGCATTCGAGTGAGCCCTTGTGCTCCTCGAATCAACAATCAAACATACTAAATCACACGAACACATTTTCACCGTCTAATCACGACAAATACATATCTAAAAAGGGTTTTTTATGCCGCAAGGCTTTTTCCCTTAAATCACATTACTCGAGCCAATAAATTATTATTGATTTTTCAGGCTCAAATTTGTCTAATTAATTTTTTATTAACCCTCCTCCTCATCCATTTTTTAACATTATTTTGAAACACGAAATTTCTCCATGTTGGAAAGATTTCGACGATACAACCTGTGTAGCTCAAACGTGGTTGCAGAATGTGTAGCGAACACGGTCAAGTTTTAGGCTGAAGATACAGGTATAGAGCCTGGGACATGTCTTACGAGATAGAATTGAATAGATCAATAGATTTATACTGTTCAATAAATGTAGCAATAATTTAATAAATAAATAATTTAAAAATTATTAATTTCAAATGAATAAATATTAGTATGATAATTAACAATCATTTTCTGACATATCCACGGGAAAAGTCATAAAAATAATAAATTTTAAGTAATACAATAATTATTTAATGAATAAATAATTAAAAAAGTTAATAATTATAAGAAAGTAAATTATAATATAATACTTAATAATGATATTGTAATATACTCGTACGAAAAAATTACAAAAATAAAAAATTTAAATAATAATAACTATAAATTTGCTAATAAATAACTGTAAAATTTAAAATTATAATGAAATAATTAATAATATAACAGTTACAGCCTTCAATCAAAGTCCTTACACGCTATTGGTTCATTGGACGACAAATTATCAGTCGTCGCAAATTGCCTATTATCACACTTGAAAAAGGTCACATGCAATCAGTTTTATTATGGCTGTCATGGAGGTCGGATCAAGCCTGTCAACGCTTACCGGTGCGAGTCAAATTGTGTGTTCATCTCTGTGTTACCTAGTGTACTAGTGCAAGTGTTTAGTGTGTTTATCAAATATTTGTATATAGGGGTATTAACATGATTTACGGTGTGATTCTTCATGTGTCAAAGATTCTACCAGTGCGTTCCCCCAACGGATTATGCATGTGTATACGGATATATTAGTGTGTTTTATGGTGCGGTTATTTACGTGTTTTGGCATGTGTTTACTGATGTTTCAGTGTATTTTACGCAGTGGTTATTTAAGTGTTTGGCATACTTTTACTGCTATTTTAGTGTATTTTACGCAGTGGTGATTTAAGTGTTTGCTGTACTTGTGCAAGTGTTTTAGTGCGCTTTATGGTACGGTTGTTTACGTGTTTTAGCATATTTTTGCAAATGTTTTAATACGTTTTATGGCGTGGTTACCTACATGCTTTAACATACTTCTACAAGTATTTTAATGTATTACACAGTGTGATTACCTATATGTTTTGGTAAACATTTGCAAGTGTTTTGTGTGTTTTATGGTGCGGTTATTTATATGTTTAGTATATTTTATGACGCAATTACATACGTGTTTTGGTATGCCTCTGCAAGTATTTTAGTGTATTATGTGGTGTAGTTACTTATACGTTTTGGTATACTTTTGCACGTGCTTTAATGTGTTTTACGATGCGGTTGCTTATGTATTCCGGGATAATTTTGCAAACGTTTTAATTTGTTTTAAAGAGTGAGTTACCCAAGTGTGTTGACATACTTTTTCAAATGTTTTCTCTTGTTTTACGGTGTGGTTACTTGCACGTTTTGATACACGTTTGCAAATTTATTATCGGGTTTGTGGAGTAGTTTTGCATGCATATTTTTGTATTCGTTTGTATATGTCAAAGGACACTGAACTTTACTCGAAATACAAATCAATAAAGAGTTTATTAATCGTTGTGATCCTTTTGTGTTTTCAGAAGGCCACTTTTTTGCCAACCTGGTGAACAAACTGCGTAATGCTGATCATACAGAAGCAGCCAATCGATCGTTGGTCGAAACGTTGCGGGACGTACTCCTTAGGAGTAGGCTGTTTTGTACTCGGGTGGTGTGTGTGAGAATCGTGGAGTGTGTTTTTGTAAGAATGGTCTTTGCAATTTTTTGAATATAGCGTTAGGCAGGTAGGTAGCTTACTTCTGATGTAATTGAGTTAGTTCTTAAGTAGGCAGGGCCAGAGCAAGCTTTCATGTTTCTTTATCCTCGGTAAAACACATGTGAGATGTTTGCATCTGGGTTGTTAACACTAGATTTATGGAACCCGTCAAAACGACGGATCATAGATCTCTTATTTTAAATAACAAAATTTATTAAGAAATGTCTATAAAACTGTATGTCAACTTTCGTTAAACTAAAGAATCAATGTCTTGGGCAGTTCACATATCATTCCCAATTTATTTATTTTTCTACTTTAGTTCAAATTTAAATATAAGTGACCATCAAACGTCCGTAAACGTAGTGTTAAAGACGAAAAATCGAGAAGAGAAAATCTGAATATGAATTAATTCTATTTATTATTTTCTTGAGCTCGATTGTTCATAAGGCCAAGTCTTTTAGTTTGTAAGTCGCAGTTGTGGTGTTAGACCCGATTGCAAAAATGAAATTTACAGTGCAGTAAAATTAAATCTTTTGTTCGGATATTCTTTTACGAACAGCGCATTCTAAGAATCGCTGGTCGTATTCTTTTTTATTTCGGAAATTCTTTTACGATCTTACAAAAGTAAAGAATTTTTGAAATATATAAAATTTTTATTTCGTGTTGGCGATTGAAACAAACGGATAGTGGTTCATCCTTATTTTTATAAAAGTGTCTGTTATCTGTTTGTTGAAATCAATTGATAGTAAAATTGAAGGTATATGTAATTGATATGAAATCAAATAATATCCGAGTTACCGTAAAATTTCGCGAGTGATTTTTGTGAGGCTAAGAGTTGAAGATGGAAGAGGCCATATGTCGAAAAGCCCCGGCAAAATTTGTCAAAAAAGAGGGGAACTGTTAATGGCTGTCCATCCTAGGATGGAGAGTCATTTTGTCACTATGCTCGCAATTATTTTTCTGTATTTTACATGTGTCTTTTTTAAACGGTACAAAAAGTATCGTCGAACGCGTTCTGCTCAAATTTTCACGAGCTCACGATTTTCGATTTACGATTTTATTTCGAATTTTCAGATTTTTATATCCCTTTGCGATTTTATTTTTATTGCAAGTCCTCTTTTTTCTGATTCTGTTTGAAATGAAGAAAAATTTCATACCTCCTCCCTCAATTTCCTATGTTAATTCCATTTTTCTGTTTCAGGATTTGATTTTAAATAAATTATTATATCGGTCATTGCTCTTAAATCCGCAATTTTCATTGTGTTTCCTACTTTTCAAGTTTCTTTTTCAAATAAAGTAAAATTTCACTTCTCTCACAATTTGATATATAAAAGTTTTGTATGTTTTAGCGTTTGATTTTTGGTAAGTTATTATATTGCTCATTTTTTTCAAATCCGCAATTTTCATTGCGTTTTTTATTGTTTAAGTTTTGTTTCAAATAATATAAAATTTCACTCCTCTCCCATAATATGATATGTTAATAATCTTTTGTATATTTCAGCGTTTGATTTTTTGTAAATTATTAAATTGCTCACTCTTCTTAAATCCGTAATTTAATTGCGTTTTCTGTGTTGCAAAAGTTTTCTTTCAAATAAAATACAATTTCACTCTTTTCCCCACAATTCTCTATCTTAATTATGTTCCTTATTTTCAGGGTTTGACTTAAATAAGGTATGATATTCAATGCATTAGTTTTATATTAATTTCGAGCTTGTGGGAGGAAGGCTGGGCTCGGGCGCAAGTTTGTCATCACGATACATGCAGAAAAGCTTGTACGAATTGTAAGTGCCTTTTGTTCTAATTTGCACTCATCTTTGCGACAATTTTTTAACTTCTTACATATCAGACTCTGGCAATAGCCAAGTCATCTCTTGTCCATTGCTCCAAACTTAAAAGAAAGTTTTTCCGCCCATTTTTTGTGTATAAAAAGGGTTGTAGAGAAGACGTGTCGGGCTCAGTTAATTCTTGTACGGAGACTAATGCGGAACCTCTGAACGAGTTCTGTTAGAGTCATTTCGTCAAGTTTAGAGAAGTCTTTTAATCAAGATCCGGTTAGAGTCCCAGTCGAGACAAGTTAAACCATATAGTACGTAAGTCTGCTGTTAGGCATTTTACCGTTTGCTCGTTTTTCGTTAAAACTGGAAGGACCAAATTCTCCCTTCGTCGGAGTCGAAACTATTTAACACATCAAGGACCGCAAAGAAATCTTGCGCCTGGGATCTATCAATGTAAATACTTAAATACACAAAGTAGATACAATGTATCAAAGTAGGTGACATCTAAAGACAGCGTGTAGAAAACACGGGTTATTTCGTGATCCATCTGTAACAGACGGAACGCGAAACACGAGAAAACTCGTGAATTCATTAAAGACAAATTAAAGTTACACTTAAACTCTTGCATAGTAGAGTCACCCTAACCGACAAGTACACTCAAACACTTGTAGAATTCGGTTTTGGGAAAAATATATTGAATTTTTCATTTTTTTACTTAAATACTGGCTCAATTTGATTATAACCAGAGTCCAAAAACCTACCTGTCGGTGTGACATAGCCGCTCGAGGTATACCGTCAAATCTAGTTACGAGACCTATACTAACATTTCCTGTGACACCCGGCGTTAGCCATACGTCGGTTCATCCTCACGTCTTGACCTTTCCTGTGACACCCGGTATTAACCATATGCCGGCTAGTTCACCATAGCCAATCTCCTAGAGCATCCGGCGTTAACCATGTGTCGGTTCAACTCCACGTCTAATTCCTTTGGCGCTTTAATTAACATTCCTGAGTTAGCCTAGTAACAACTACCATAACCAGATACAGCCCCCAGCCACTCTGACTCGTAACATGATAAAGAATTTGTATATTTTTGCGAACCTACGGGCTAGGTAGAGTTAGAACTCATTTATCTATTTGATAAATGAGGTAGTTGTATTTGGTGGGTGGTTGGGATTTGGAGATAGGACGGGTCACTGTCGTAGCAACCTCCACGTGGTGTGACCTGGTAATCGATATAGCTTTTTTAAAGATTTTCGAAAGATAATCTTTAGAAAGTGATGGGGAGCTAAGAGTTGCGATTCTTGTTTACGTAAAAATTTTATTTATTTTATAACACTTTCTTTTAGAGTAAAGTCTATTTCTTGGAACGAAGACAGTTCTAACGAAGTGCTTGCTTAATGCACAACTCTGGATTCCGGGAATTGTGCGTTAAAACATTGACTACTAGTCGATGGCAAAGGAGGGCACTGATATCTGCATGATCGGTAATTCAGTGTACAGAACAGGAACTTGCATAAGATCATAGATGTAATCTGTATCTCATCTGGGATGTTCTTCGGAACACCGTCATACTCTAAACCACGTCAAATTTTGCAAATAAGCTCCTTTTTAAGAAAGAAAACATCTGTGAAAACGATTTTTGAAAACTCGAAAAAAAATTTTTTGCCATTTTTATGTCATTTCCTACCTTATTGATGATCGACTATTCTGAAAATGATGCTGCGAATTAAACAAAATTTTAAAAATAAACATTTTCTAATATTCTGTTTTTTTTACCTGTACATATACATATAATTCATGTAGTTTTATTGATTACTATTAATGTACATGCTATCTAGATGGAAATACTGCCTGAGCAGGTTTGGGGTAGTTTTTTGTGGAGGCAGAAATGCTGAATATGGTTAATGTTTACTGTTAACATGAAAATGCTGTTTGCAATATATTCCGTGGGTTCGAAGATGCAGATTATATGTTCAGAACAATTCAGTATACTGTATCTCATCGATGATATTCATAGGGAATGACATAAGAATAGCAAGAAATTTTCTTTCGAGTCGCCAAAAATCATTCTCCCAGATATATCATATATCATATATCACATATCATATATCATATATCATATATCATGTATCATGTATCATGTGTCATGTATCATGTATCATGTATCATGTATCATATATCGTATATCATATATCGTATATCATAAATCATATATCATATATCATATATCGTATATCACATATCATATACATATTATAAAGCATATATCATATATCGCAAGAACGCTTATTTGCAAAATTTGGTCGATATCGGAGCATAACGGTTTTCCGAAGTTTCGCCAATTAATTTAGCTACTATAAATTATAAAAACAAGATAAAATTTTGTAAATAAAATTGGTAATTAAAATACACGACATAGTTTTGTGGCTAATATGAAGATAATGTCAACCCCTGTTTTATATCTGTAGATAAAGTCAATTTGCAATTAATTTTATATCCTTATACCTAAATTCTTGCGCTGTCATAATAAGATATTCTTTTTGCAAATAGTTAGAAATGAGACGTCATTGTAAAAGCATTTAAAATATTTTTTATCTAACTAATTAAATAAGTAATGAATTTGTAGTTAGAATTTAAAGTTTAATATTTAAGTGTTTAAAAAGGAAATTTAACTAAATTAAATTATAAAAGAAGATCAATTTTTCTAAGTAAAATTGTTAATTAAAAATACACACTACTGTTTTCAGATAGACCGCGCGAAAACAAATTTTAAAATATATGTAAGAGTGGATCTTCGAAAATGCTTACAACTTCTTAAATTAATTACTTTACTATAAACTATTATCTTTTACTTTTGTTGTACACATTAAATCGCCGAGAAACCATCCGTCTCTTAAATTTTTACCCATTAGTTTTCTTAATCTAAAGGACATAAATTACAAAATAACCGAACACTAGGCATTTTGACTTGAAATCATTTATCTATATTTTTGGCGCAGGATCCTTTTTAAATTTGACAATTTGTAATTTTGGAAAATTTAAGATTCCTAAATTTTAATTATGTATAATAATATATAGTCATATGTGTCACGTTATAATATAAGTTAATATTATTCCTTTTTCCGTTCAGAATTAAATACTTTTTACTGCAAATTCGTTCGTATAAAATATTATACGTATATCACTACGTAGTTCTATCTTTTACCTAAAACACATCTTTTTTATATTTCTCATTTTAAATTAAAATTACAAATTTCAAAATGAAAAAGGGGTATCAAGGTTCTTATCACTAAAAATTTATAAGTCGATGTAAGTAATAAAATATCACTATCTATAATTTATTTCATTTACATGAATTTTTACAGATAAATGACGTTTTACTTTGTACTTTGAATTAAACAGTAATTTTATGGCAGTCAGATTTCATGAACGGTCAGTGGAAGAGTTAGAGGCTGGGTAAATGTTCTCCTTGTGGGTGGAAGCCAGTTTCGTCAGCGACATAATTGACAGTGTAGGCGACATTTGTCAGTGGATCAACGAAGGAAAAGCTGCCGCGAACCTTCAAGAATGGGCCCTCAGTTCCACCTTCTACCACTTCCGCAGATTCCTGTTTTGTTTGTCCGTCAGAAAGTTGGTATCCATAATTGTAAGTGCCAAGACCGATATTGTCAGAGGGAGTTTCTTTAAGGAGCACAGCTTGGGGCTCAACTGGTGGTGCTGCGAGAGCAACGGCGACGAGAGCAACAAAAACTGCGATCTGAACAAAAATTAGTAACATTCGATTAGTTTAAGTCAGGATAAATTTAAGTTGCTGAATAGATTCTGAAAGATTCTTTAGACAGCATCTTATCTAATAGTTTTACAATATTTTATTACATCTATAGTTCATTATTTCAATTACCTGATATGTGTGTTTTGAATTAGCTAATTGAGATTTACGAATTCAGGAATTTTTGAATTTAGACATTTGGGTTTTTGGAAAGCTTGCAATTTCGGAGTTGCAAATTTAGGAATTTAGGAACATGGAGATTTGGTCATTTGAAAACTTTTTAATTTAGAGATTTAGTAAATTGGTAACTTGGAGATTAGGCAATATAGGGATTTGGTAATTTGGTAATTTAGGGATTTAGTAATATGAAGATTTGATAATTTGGAAATTTGATAGTTTAGAAATTTGAAGATTTCGAAATTCGGAGATTTGAAAAATGGATAATTTATAGATTTGTTAAATTGAAGATTTGTTAGCTTGTAGGTTTGATAATTTGGAAATTTATAGATTTAGAAATTTGGAGATTTGATACTTAGTAGATTTGTTAATTTGGAAATTTAAAAACTTAAAAATTTAAAGATTCTGTAAATTTGAAATTTGAAAAGTTTGGAAAGTGTGAAAGTTCGGTGACTTCACAATTCTACAATTTAGAGGTTTAGTAATTAAAAAATTTGTAAGTTTGAATATTTTTACATTTGACAATTTCAAACATCTAATATTAACTATTTATGAGTGCAAATATTTATTATAAATACATATGAATATTGTAATAGCGTCATAATGAATTATATTAATTAGTAATATTTATTAATCTTCTATATGGAAAAAGTTGTATAACAATGTACAATAGAAAAAAATAAATTGTAATTTGTATCGAATGCGAAAGAATTTTGAAAACTTTTGGTAATTGAAATCCACAATTAGCGATGAGATTTTAACTACCATAGACGTTTAGATACGTACGGTTTTCATTTTGAAAGTGAATGTACTTGGTCTGTGTCGTATGGCACACTGTGTAGATACCAGGAATCATCTGCAATTTTATAGTAACTCTCCTCCTGCCAAAATTTACACGGTTCCATATTAACGTCACCTTTCACCTTTCCCCGGTATATTAGATACACAATCTCTGATTGTCCGTCCTTCATCGTGCGTGTGTTGAAATTGAAGTTTTCGATATTTTATGTGAATTTAAATCAGTTTTACACAAGGTTAATTTCCGAGAGAAGTAATAATTCATTGTGAGAATAACGAGAAAGTTATTAATGACATATCTTAATACTTTTATATCGTGGTATGCGAAATATTATTGTTGTAACATATTTGTTTATAACAATATAAGCAAGTTTATTTGCTTACATGTATATAAACAAGTTGATTTGTTTATATATATTTGTTTATAACAGCGTCAAAAAGTTTTTTAATGCTTTTGAGGATTTAGAAAGTTAAATTCTTTGAAAATTAAATATTTTTGTGGATTAGGTAATCAATATCCTTAAAAATTAAGTATTTCTGAGAATTAATTACTAAACAGTGAAAGTATGTCCACATTTTTTACAAAATATTTATTAAATACTATTTTTTCTTAAATATAAGTATGCTCTAAAAATGGCGTCGTTAATTTCACTGTATTCAACACGTTCCTTTTCTTTTTAAATTAATATTGAATTTAAAAAAAAAAATAATGTGTTCCTTTAACATTGTTCCCAAAACTTTTAACTTTGTGAAAATTGTAACATGTATTGCTAAATAAATATTAATAAAATTGTAGCATGTAACATATAACAAAGTTAAATGCTATAAGAGACTATTTTATACACAAGATAAAGATGTACGACGTACATAATGGACAATTTTTTAGAACTATGTCAGTGACTTTATTAAAGACAATATTGAGTTTTGTTAAAGAAAATGTAAAAAGTACTTTTATTCATAGGAACACTTATTCATTGCTGTCTTTCTAGATTCTTTCGGATAACCCAAGCAAAATGGAGAAAGCGCTTTTCACGATAAAACGTTATAATTTAAAAATTTCCTCGATTTGTGTAGTGAAACTGTAAGTGTACGAAGAGGTGAGATATCTAGAGAAAATTTAAAATAAAAGATTCATTTAGAAAATCTATAACATTTTACGGATTTAGAAAGTCGTTAGCATCTATTGGGATTGTTTCAAGATGCTTAATTCAATTTGGAATTTGAAATTGAGTGAAAAGATAGAGAAATGTCGTCTCACGTGAAACCCATCTCTTTAAAAAATCACAATTCTCCATTAAGAATACTTTTACTAAAGCTCGATACACTTTTTAAAAATGAGATATGTTATTTTATCTGTTAAAAAGTGCAATAAAAAGATTCGATTCTTTCATAAGGAAACAAAAAATGAAAACATTTATTAAAGTTGTTTAAACGATTTTAAAGCTAATATGCACATCAAATACTTGTTTAATGCAATATATACACATAAAACTACTATACAATAAAATACTAAATAAAACAAAATAAAACAGGTACCTAAGATTTTTAAAAGCTTACACCAAAAATAATGTGGAGTTTCATATTAGGAAAGCTATTCATATTAGGCAACGTTACCCTACAATATTGCCATAGATTTTAATTTTTATCTTGACTACAATATTCGGCTTCAAGGCCTGAAACCATCGTTTCTAAGAAAATATTTGCTTAGCCCGCCTACATGTAAGCTAACATTTCTCCAGATGTATGCTTTAGGAAATGGACAATTTAATGGAAATTTTAATTAAATGGACAGAGTAGCATCATGCAACGAGTAACACCTTCAGATCATTTTTATTTTATTATACATATATTTGGTTTTTATCAGTATGGGTACCAAATCAGAATCGCGGATACGGTTTCCTATCACACTTCTGGAAGGATCACTAAACTGAACTTTACAGTAGATTTTTTCATATCACTTAATTGGACGAGCGAATTTAGTTTTCTATATTTTTAAATATTTTGTGATTATTATTTTTACGTTCTTCTTAAACATTTCGCAATCAAACTTCAAATACACCTACTATACAAGGGTTTCGAGTTAAACAACGTTAATTGCAAAAGCAATAAGTTGAAGTCAGACAATGTTATGTCTAGTTAGAGTTCTTTACCTGTCAATAAATTTCACAAAATCAAAACCTTATTTTCAAAAACTATTCATATTCTCATAATAACATTTTTGCACTACTCTCTGTAGTACTCTCATAATAACATTTTTGTGATTATAAATCTATCATAATCACAAAAAAGGATTTATGAAGTTAACCCCTTGCACTATGAATTATTTGTCTGATGCTGCAGTCAGAATTAATCACAGCGAAAATATTAAAACAGACAAAGTAAAGTTGAATGATTATATCAATTTGATGTTATGCAACCGTTGATTATGCAAATTATAATTGGACAAACTCCAAATTGAAGCGTATTAAAAATTCGAGTAAAATTGATCACAGCTGAAGTACAAGTGCGTCATGAGTCAGACTCATCAAAATAGTGCAAGGGGTTAACGTTGTCTGATTCTAAATCCTCATGTAACTTTCGAAATTGCCCACTAATCGTCAATTTTTTTCTTTAAAAAATGTCGTCCATAATCTTCCTTATCGATTATTGGTAAGATTGTGTTAAAATAAATACCATCAATATCGACGTTATCAAGGAGATCGAACATGATGGCTGAGGAGGGTAATGCATTATTAGCATTCTTGTAACATGACGTTTATAAAGATAATTTCAATAAATATTTGTGTTCTTTATTCTAAACAATTTATAAATATTACAAATAATTCATAAACATTATAAACATATTACAAATATTATAATATAATATTAGTGATTTTTTTTCTTTCTGCTTATAATATATACGTATTAACATTAAAATTACCAAATTGTTAAAAGTTTCTTATTTTAAATTACAAAATTTGATAAAATACTTTTCTCGAAATGTGTGTCGAGTTTAATCGAGATAAGTGTATAAATTTACTTATATTTATTATTTGTTTAGTTACGTTTCAATTCATGTTTTTAAATTTTGTATACGCTGCTACAGGTAGTATTCATAATATTAAGGAAAATACCTAATTAGAGTTGTGAAAACTTCAATATTCAAATTTGTGTGACAATCCTATCTAAAATCGATTAAAATTTAATTTTTCGTTTTTTCTCTTTTACAAAACCGAATGTTTTTAAATTTTGTAATGTTAAAAATTGTATTGTATGTGAAAATGTTCGTATATAATCGGGGTCTATATTGCCTTGCATCTTTAGTCATAATGGAAAGTGTTTCCAACTGATCTCAAAGATGTCTCTACACAAAGCATTGATACCGTTCAGTTTTAAATTCAATTTTTTAAATTCAATTTTAATTTAAATTTTAGTTTAGTTTATTGGCTTTTTTCGTTACAAAAATGGTGATTGAGATACAGTCTCATTTTACCCAAGAAGGAACCGATATCATTTAATTTTGAAAAGTATAAATTAAGGGGATTTGAATTATTACAATTTAAATATTATTTTTTTAGTTGCAAAAATTTCACCTTTTTTACCGATCTTAATGGATCGATATGTTTTAAACAGGGATCAAAGATGCTTTTATATGCAACATTATCACTTGAGTTTAAGAAAGTAAATGTCAGTGATGTTTTGGCGGGAACAGTTCTCCAACTTCATTGCTACTTCTTTGACAAATTACACGAAATGAATTTTTTTGAAAATTTTGTTTTGCTTGTTCTTAACTTTTAAAGATTGCCTTCTTTGAAAACAAGTTTTGTAAACGTATTTTTTTGTTTTTAATTTTAAACACCTGTGTTCTTTGGAAGTAATATTTTTTAAATTTTGCACTTTCTTTTAAACAAAATATATTTGCCGATTAGGCGATTATCGACAATGTAATTATTCCGTGAAACATAAATAAAAATTTGTTTGCTGTAACATTGATTTTTAAAGTTGTATGTTTATATTGAATATTATTTTATATTCAAGCAATATTTATTTAAAATACGATAATTGATCCAGACACAAGTTTTCTAAGGCTCCTTTTTTGTTGCTAGTATAGTTCTTTTCACTATACTTATACTTATAGCATACTTCTATACCATACTTACTTTCTATAGTATTTTTGTAATATGTAGTTTTTATACCTTCCATACTATTTCTGTACTAATATATAGATTCTATACCTTCTGTACTATTTCTATACTAGTACATGTTCTTTGCACTAGTATATTTTCATTCATATTTCTCCCTAGATCACTGGAAACAAATTTCAAAACACTACACATCCACTCCATACAATTTCATATAACAAAAACAATGTAAAGTTCTAGTTCTGATTCAGAAGCATTTGTGTGCAATTAAAATTGCAGTCTAGTAAATGTATACAAAAACGATAATTCCTATACATATGAAAATGTATGAAATAAAGGTTGCAGTTCATTTTATAACGGTTTCCTTTGTACAGAAAAAATGATGACCAAATTACGATTATTCCGCAACTGATCGAAAATTTCACCAGTTTCATTCGATCACTGGTATCAATTTCACTAGTTGACCGTTTAATTTACGACCTCCCTGGAGGTTTAATTAAAAACCTCGCTACGGTTAACAATGATAAACAAGAAAGGAAAGGTGGTTAACAATTAGAGAATCAGATACTTCGGTGCAAAATTTATTTAAAGCTAAGGTCTGTACAGTTTAAGCGGGGATGTGATCGCCTTGCGGTTGGAAGCCATTTTCGTCAGCGACGTAGTTGACGGTATATCTCACATTGGTGTGAGGGTCTACCCAGGTGAAGCTACCACGAACAGCCAATGCTTCATTTTCGGTTCCTTGGTTCACCAATTCTGCGCTTTCTTGATGAGCTTGACCGTTCGAGAGTTCGTAGGCGTAGTTGTAACCACCGAGTCCAATGTTGTCAGAGAGTGTTTCCTTAACGAGGACAACATCCTGGGGTTGACCTTGAGGGGCAGCATAGGCCACAGCGACAACGACAGCGAAAACAGCGATCTGCAAAGAAAGGAGAACGCTTAGCACCTCGATCAGAAAATGCAATGCAAACACGTGAAACTGTCTCTCTGCATCGCTTGTTAATTCGTAAAATATACAACTTTCAGCGACGTCGGTGAAACTGAAAACTTTTTACTGAGTATCATGTTCCTTTTGTACCGCGTACTTTTATTATTTTACCTATTGGAATTTTAGATGGGGGATTGTGAAAAAAGTTACTGTAGTTTCTAATTTTCGCACGTTTCGACTTTTAAGACCTAACGTAGTAAAGGAGTATGGTTATTTCTGTAAAATGCATTAAACTGCAGTTTAAGAATACGATATATCGTTGCGGACGAAATTGTGATAGTGAGCAAACGTCACTAGTGTATGTGAAAATTTATATAATATAGTGAGAATCGACTGTATTGAAAAATATAAATAAAAGATTACTAATTACACTAACAAACACGTTATTTTTGAATAAATTGGCTATTAGTCCCCGTTGACCCATGCCTCAAATTTTGAATAATTAATCAAAGAAAAAAGAATGGTAAATTTTATACAGCACTAATACTTAGTTATTGCAGAGTAACTAGCTCGTTTCAACGATAGAAAAGATACGATTTGATGACACAGATGTAGCGCAAAATATCATTTATGGTATATCAATTTAAAGCTTAAAGTCCAATAAAATGACTGTACAGATATTTTGTTAATATTTTGAATACAAATTGTCTGGTTGTCTGTAATAACAAATAGTGATCGATTTCGTAGCTTCTACATTGTGACACAATTTGATGACATAAAATTGTCGCAAAATAACAGTTATATTTCATGAATTTAATAAAAACGACAATACCATTTTGTTAATGTTCTTAATAAGAAACTGGCGAATGTTAAATAATTATTATACTTTGTTATATAGACATTGTATTATTATATAGTGTATTATACTGCATTATGATACAGTGCATAGAGTAATCGAACAAACAATTTCCTGACAGTCACTTTGTATTAAAAAAGTGTATGAAAAGATTAAACAGGCATTCTCAAAAAACTTTAAGCTTTAATTTGATATATCACAAGTAGTATTTTATAATACTTTTATGTCATCAAATTGTATCAGATGTTTTTTGACGTTTCAAACTATAATAGTAACGTTTGTAGGCGTTCATTTTCACTGTGATGGTTAACGCGTTAATTGCCCCGATTCGTCACTGTCTTCTCGATCGCGAGAACTAATTTTCCAGGATAACGCGTTACATAAAACGAACGAAGATCCGTTAAGTGATTTACTTAAATATAACTTTACAACCGTGTTTATATTCGAATACGGTAGAAGAACAATGATGCTGATAGTTCGTATAATTGCGAGGTGTATTATACTGTTAATGGTACATAACGATCATGTGCGCGCACGTTAATTACTCGTTCGTAACCGTTCTGCTAATCGTCGACGATCTCGTAAACGTAAACGGTTTGAATTTCCAGGATAAACAGAAAAAATATACTTTCCGAATCGGAGACATGGATACTAATATTGTCCTTTTGAAAAGTTAGGTTAGGTTAATCCACCGGGTTTCGTTAAAAAAATACTACGTCTTCATTTCTAAGAGACAAAGACACTTTTTCAATTTTGGATAAAGTTATAATATTTCATAATAATAAAACGAAATTTATATTTTGGAATTGTGTGGTTTGAGATATTCTATTTAAAAATTTTCTATTTCAGAACATTTGCAATTTTCTATTATTATTTTGAACTGTTTTGAATAATTCAATTCTGAAATTTTTGATTTTGAAACATTCTATTTTAAAGTTTCTCATTTTAGAACATTTTATTTTCAAATATACTAATTTGTAACAAATTAAAATGGTCTATGGCGAACGAGTTTCAAATCGATAAATAAATATTTTCAAAAATTGTAACTTCGAGTTATTTCCAAATAAAAAATATTTTTGCAATTTGTATGACGATCGAGCACTGATTAATTACAAAACACCCTGTGTGCACTTAATATCCGGTTAAGAGTTAATGAAGACAACACGCACCAGCTTCATGATTGATGTAGTTTTTCTTTTGGAGTATCTCCTTTGAGAAAATGTAGCAGATGTTAACTCGAGATGAGCTAGATCACAATACTGGTTCCATGGTGGTCCGGGACGATTATATAGTCGGATTTCGATATGAATTTTACCCCTTCCATCATGCAGGCCCAAAATTCTTCAGAGAAGATGTTGTAATCGTCGAATGGCATTGGCCACTTGGTGATGGTAGAACGATGACCGATGAAGGAAGAGACAGTGAATGTCAGGTAGAAATTCGAGGAAGAGCAGCGAAAATCTTCTGGTTTCACCACAGCCCTGTTTCGTCGGATTTACGAGGGTCTGACCAAACTTGGTTTGGACAATGTGTGCAGTTGATGTCAGAATATTCTGATTAAATGCAGAGCGTAGGTTTGATATACTGATACAGGAAATTAAGTTCAAGAAGAGGTAGCTTCATATTGGATATGGGGTAACTATACGTAACATGGGATTTTTTATTGTACTCCTTAATCATCGTGGAACGAGTATTTCGATTCATGATTCAGAGGAGTGATTATAGTGGTGCCGTGTAAGATGGTAAAATCGAGTAGGTGATGATTCTATGTGAAAAAATAAATTGGAAATTTAAGACAGAATTTGTTAACATAATTTCGAAAAATTGAAATCGACTGTTAAAATATTTATAAGAAAGTTTGTTTATTGCAAGAGAAATGATAACTTTAAGAATTTTGTAGTTAATTCAACAATTAATGAATGTTATAAATTTATACATGTAATTATTGATACCCATAAAATTATTATTATATTAGCTCTTTATGATGTTACTTATGTGCATATTTATTTAAAATTAATCATATTTTACCTAATAGTATCATGAAGAATAATAGTATTAATAGTACTAATACTAATATTAATGGTATCATAAAGAGACAATGATGATACATTGTTTAATAATACATTTTACTGATATTAATAATAACATTCATAAATTTATGACACCCATTATTTGTTAAATTGAAAAAAGGTTAGTTAAAATTGTTATCTTTCTTGCAGTAAGTAAATGTTAAATTTTTAATTGAATTCGATATCTATCAAGCACACTTCAACATTATTTAAAATAATTTGACGACAGAAGTTTTGAATAAAATTAAGATATTTGAAAACGGAAAATAATTTTTCCTTTGAATGAAAATTCCTTCATAAATCGTGTAATCGAAATTTTGGTTGAAACAATTTTTTGAAAACAGTGAATCATTTTTAATTCGAAAACTTGTTTGAAATTTGATTGCAGATCTTATTTAAAATAAAATTTTATTTCAACCAAAATTTAATTTTATATTATTTTCGAATTACTAGGGTAATAGGATTCTAATAAATAATTTAATCTTGGTTCATAAATATCTACATTTTATTCGTAATTTGAGTCATAAGATATACATTATTTGAAACAATATCTAATTCTGTTATCAAATCATTTTAAAAGATTTTAGCATATTTTTTAGGAACTTCTGCAGATGCATTCTCAGTGTTTATTTAAATTTAGGATCTTTAGATATTATTTAAGATATTATTTAACATAATAAATAAGCATACGATCTGAAATATTTTAATAGATTTTACAGACTTTTGCCAGATTTTTTAAAAGTCTATGACAATAAACTGACATAAACAACTAAGAGTTTCTGCAGTATATTAAGAGTAAATATATATATTTGCCTATTTCGAAAGGGACACATCGCATTTCATTTATTGCCTATAAACAAGTAGTAGTAGTATTAAATAAATATAATTAAATAAACAAATCAAGTTTAACAATGTCGAGCCATGAACAAAAATTAAAAGACAGAAATACAAACTAGTATCTTGTCTCTTAACTATTGTTTATTTATCATTATTGAAACCATAGAAAGAAAGTTTAATTGGTGCTACTTATTCGATAACTTAACAATTAAATAATTTTAATGCTAAAATGAAATTGTAAAATAAATAGTGATACTAAAATAAAAATTTATAATTGTATTTAGCATTTAATTAAGTAGTGTTTAATATTTTAAATACCAAAATAGAATACACACAAAATGATAATATTAAAATGAAAAGTACTAGGAAATGCTACGATGAAATAATAAAATCAGTGCAATAACAATATTAACATAAAATAAAAATTTTCAATTTGGTATACAAAAATGTTATTCACAGAAAATAATGGAATTGCATTATTTGGATTAGTATACCTATTGATAAAAAATGTTAGTATTTTAGAAAACGAATTTTATCTTAAATTATATATCGTTCGTTTTAAAAATATATGTCAAGAACATAAAGTTGAAAATAATTAAAGTTCAGTAGACCCTAAATTTAAAAAAATGCTTGTCAATATTTGAAGAGATTTATTTCACGTTGCACAATCAAAAATCCCGTCAAATGTATTGCTAGTAAAGCTAGGTAAGAGTTCTCCAATGGATCAACATAACTCAATACAAATTGGATTTATCTCTGCGTTACAACACAAGAATCTTTGCCATTCACTGTCGTTTACATTTTATATAGTTATTGGTCATCCATCAAAATCGTATGTAACATTCGAAGGTCATGTATTAATTAGTATTCAGCTTTTCAAAAGATGAGTCTTAATGTATGACAAGCAACAGTAATAAATTAATAATCTTCGGACGATGAAGCTTAATTAATTGCGACCTAGATTTATAAAATACAATGATGTTTCAACTAAATGCTCATTTTTCACTAACAGTTTAAACCTCGCTTAACCTTAGTTTTTATCAAGTTTCTAAATTCATTTAAACATAGTTTTTATTATTTTACTATTCTTCAATAAATAGTTAAACTTAAAACATAGTTTAAACTTAGATTATTTACACAGTAGAAAATGGTGGTTCAACCATTAGTAAGTAAATCTATAAAAGTCGTTGTAATAGTTTATTCATTGTTACTTCATAAAGTAAAAGTACGATTTATTTTACAGAGATTTGTTTTTAAAAAATGAGAACATAACAAATTTCATTTAATTAAAGGCTATTTCTTCATATTTTGGTCAAATCTTGTTTTTATAAGTAAAGCGAAAATAAATTATTTCAGTTTGATTCAGATTTATATTGCTTTTCAAACTATGGTTGAAGAACTGACCTTTACAAATTTTTAAACGATAAAGTTTTATAAAGAGGATTGTCAGTTAAAATATTATAAATTTATAGCATTTATATATTATAAATTTAAAATATTAAGCAATTCTTAATACATATTTCTTTATTTTCGAGCTATGAATTTGAATAAAATTAAATAGAATTTTTTATTAAGTAAGTACAATCTGTAATATGTATACAGTAAATTTCTTCGTTAATATGAATAATATTTTTACTCGTCTTATAGTAATTTAAAGAACTTTTCCAACAAATGAAGTGGAATAACATATAATCGTCATCAAAGTTGCAAGAATAACCTCATCAGAATTATTAAATAAAAATATTCAAATTTATAATTGATAGTTAATACAGAAATAAATTAGCTTCTTGTATAAGTTTATATAAATATAGATAAATATTTTATACAATATTTGAAAATGATTATTAATATTTACTTTTATATATTAATTTTTAACTAGTTGTTTATTAAATGAATTTTTTAATTTATTTGCATAGACGAATTCAACATTTAGAAATACACAAACTGCATTTCAAAAATTTTTCTCTACAATAAATAGTTTTCGGAATATTTCACTTGTGAGTGTATTTTACAATTTCTAATTTCTGCAGTAGGATATAAAAGAAATTCTATGGGGATTTTAAGTAGATCTTAGGAAGATTTTAGGGAAATTTTGTAAAGAGTCTGAAGACAGTTTAAAAAGAACCTAGAACAAGCGTGACTAACTTTCTTAGGTGCACGTGTCAAAAATGTAGAAATAATATTTGTCAAAGTAATACCTTAAGAATACTAAAACTACTAGAAAATTAATTACTGTAAAATGTCATTGAAAGTAGTTTAAAAATTAATGTAATGACTTTATAACTTGAGGTACACAATGTCAAATACCTACAAATCAAAATCAATTATATTTATTAATGAAATTTTTGTTGTTTTATAATTGATAGTAAATGCTTTCTATCAGATTTATATTTTGACATATTTAAAAATACACGCGCTGAATTAAATCCGTTTAAAAATTTAATAATTGCTTGATTGAAAATTCCTAAATTTCTAAATTTTTAAATCCTCAAATTTCCAAATACTCAAAAGATCATATTTACAAATTTCCAAATTTTCAAATCCTCAAATTTCCAAATACTCCAGTTCTCAAATTCAAAAATTTTCAAAGTCATACACATTCAAATTTACTGTCTCCACATTCTAAAATTCCTAAATATTCATGTTCGCTATCCCTATATTTTTTAATTCTCAAATTTCTAAGTTTTCAAATTTCCGAATTTTTTTAATTTTCAAATTATTAATTCCAAAATTATCAAAATCTATAATTTGAAATTCTTAAATTTGTAAATACCACAATTTACAAATTTACAAATTTGAGTTACCAATTCCTCAAATATTCAAATTTACAAACCCCTCCATTTCCAAATTCCCAAATTCTCAAATTCTTAAATTCCCAAATTACCAAATTTGTAAATTCCCAATTTCCCAAAGTTCCGAATTCCTAAATTTAAAAATTCTCAAATTCCTACATTCCCAAGTTCCCAAATTCGCAAATTCCCAAATTAAAAAATTCTCAATTCCCCAAATTCCCAAATTCCCAAATTCTCAAATTCTCAATTTCCCAAAGACCCGGATTTCCGAATCCCAAAATTCTCAAATTCCCATGTTCCCAAATTCTCAAGTTCCTCAATTTTCAAATGTCCAAATTCCTAAATCTAAAAATTTCCATATTTCAAAACCTTTAAAAATCCCAAAAATTCCAAATTCTTAGATTTCCAAATCACTACGCTCTCAAAATACCAAATTTCTAAACTTTCATATGCCCATATTCTCAAATTTCCTTTCCAAACCCTCGAAAGACCAAACTCCTATATTTTCAAATTTTCAAATCCATAAATTCCCAAACTCGCATTCAACTCCTAAACTCCCCAAAATTTCCTAAATTACCAAATTGGCAATTTGGTAATGATTTTCAAATTTCCAACTTTCTATAAACTTATAAATATAAGAATTTGCAATCTCCGTAAATTTTCATCAGCTCGTCGCCGCACGCGTCGTGCATGTCAATTGCAACAAGCTTGTAAATGGGTACTTGATTTCATCAAGGTTGTATCATACCAGAAAAATGGAAACAACATATTAGCTATTCTTATTTTTCCTCCAACAATTTTCCTTCCCTACTAATGTATGCAAAACTAACTCACAATTTATTCATTTTTATGAAAAAATATGTATAGATTAATGTAAGCTGTCGACAAATCAAATTCCCAAACTGTTTTTCATGCTTTTCATCTTCTTCCTCTTCGTCGAATGGCATAATCATTAATTGCCTAGTGAAGTCCTCGTGTCAAAGCGTCAAAACATCGCGTTTTGCGGACTCTGCCGACAATAAATGTATAAATCTTGCAAATATATTCATAGTGGCAACAGTTAAAAATAAAGCTCACCGGGATGAGCGAAGATTGCGTCAAGGCGACCTTGTCGTTCCTCCGAGTTGTTCTTCCGGGAGGAGCATCGAAAATGGCGCCATTGTAGAATGAAAGGCAGGAAAGAAGTAGGTGCAGAAGTTCGAAAAGAAAGTGTTCGGTGTTACATAAGTAAGTTGGCCGCTTATGCTAATACGCGAAAGAACAAGTATCGATGCAGAGAAGTAGAGAGGGAAGAAGACGAGTCTCGGATGAGAAGAAATGTATGCTGTCTGTGTCGTGTGTGCTAATGATTTTTTCTTCGCTTTTTATGTCCATGTAATTGATCGAAAGCTGAAGAACGATCGGCGTAATCAAACGTACGTACCGCTAATTGACAAGCAGTTATATTATGAACCGTGAATATGTGAATATCTTGCAAATTCAGATATAGTGACATGAAAAATTAACATAATGCTGCTTTTATAAAATACTGCTTTTTATGTATATGGTGTATTAGTACACGTTACAATATAGTATTATATTTTATCAGCAACACGATGACCCGTATAAACTTTTTATACTTCTATTATTGTTTCAGAAATTGGATGACCCTCAGTTGTTTGAATGGAATGCTATGTATTTTTTGATGTATGAAAGCGCGTGTTAAGGTGCATTGATTTACGTGCATGGCTGTGACCTTCAAGACCGTGCAAGGACAGAAATTAAAAAAATAGATTGAACATTCTGTAATATTGTATTTGTTAGTATGTTGGTAGTTAGTAAATTGATAGAACTACATGTCATAATATGTCAACATTGTAAGTTGTATTGGAAATACAGAAAATACTGTAGTTAATTCGCTCAAATTCTATTAAAGTTATTTAAGTAAAATAATAAATAATCTTATCAACTCTTATGTCAAATTATTTGTTATTTTATTTGAATGACTTAATTAATAAATAAAAAATTGTTTAAAAACAGTTTATTGAGATTTCATACAAATTAAAGTTACCTTTTCTATCTTATCCCTAAAATAAAAATAATAAGTTAACTGCAATAATTTAGTTCTTGAAATTGTTAATTTTTATTTTATACAAATTTTCCATTTGCTCTTTCATTTTTTATTCGTACTATTAATTATTAAGTATAATTATATTATATACAAGTGAGTACATAATATATATAAGAGTGTAATAAAATTAAGAGTGGAGTAATTTTATCGTGTCCGTGAACTATAATTTTTAAATATATGCGTTAAATCCACTTATTCTGATCACTTTTGGACTTCAAATTTTGTATAACAATGAACGGCAATTTTTTACAACATTGAACAATGGATGAAAAATTATAAATAATTACAACATTTGTATAATTTACAATTGTCACAACTTGTACGTTTAATACTGTTACATATTTATAGGCGCTACATTTCTTATAAACAGCTATTTTTGTAAACACCAAAATTTATATAAAAAATTTATCAACTGTTATCTATCGTTTAAAAGAATCCTCTAATGCGAATTTACTATTCTTTATCCTTTATCCCTAAGTAAAATTATAGCAATTGATAATAATAACGAAGAACGATTATAATTAATCATCCTCTAATCATAGTAAAAAAATAGTTAATAAGGTTAGGTTATGAACGATGGAAGTTTGAGGGATCTACGATACTGGAAGTATATTTATTTTGAAAGTGCTACAAGTCCAATTTTAGGTTGAGATTATTTTAGTCGAATATATTACGGTATTTAGTTCTGGTACATTTTAATAATACGGTCAATATTGTGAAAAACTGCAAACTTGGTGACATAACCTCAATATGAGGATCTATAGGTCTATCTAGGTATCATTGCTGATTTCTATTATCAGCTTGCAAGTAATTTCTAGTTTACTTTCTAATAAATACCCGACAAAGTTGATACAAAAAGTGTTTCAAAGAAATTAAAAAGAAGAATAACTCAGCAACTTAGATATCCATTTAATTTTGAAAGTGAAACAATTTTATTTGGATAAAAAACATACATTATTTAACACCACAAAATACAAAAAATCTGTTTATTAATGCTTGCCAATATTTTTAAATTTATCAAAATGCAAACCCTTAAAAATCTTGCAGTAACAAAAAATGAACTCGCCCTACTTTTAAAATAAACGACTCATATTAAAAGAAACTTAACCTCTTTATGATTTTCTCAACATGTTACGTCAGTGCTAGCTAACTATCCACTGCTGCAATGTTAAAACAAACAAAGAAAGTTGAAATCCATAGGTACATAATTTTGTCATGTTTGAATTGTAGATGGCGTCATAAGTGTGACACAATATAAACCAGGGGTTTAAAATTGTGCAAATCAGAAGTTTAGAAACAGAAGGAACTTAAAGCAGATAGATGCATAGATAATGGATAGATAATTGATAGATAATAGATAGATAATAGATAGATAATAGATAGATAATAGATAGATAATAGATAGATAATTGATAGATAATTGATAGATAATTGATAGATAATTGATACTTAATAGATAGATAATTGATAGATAATTGATAGATAATAGATAGATAATAGATAGATAATAGATAGATAATTGATAGATAATTGATAGATAATTGATACATAATAGATAGATAATTGATAGATAATAGATAGATAATAGATAGATAACAGATAGATAATTGATAGATAATTGATACATAATAGATAGATAATTGATAGATAATTGATAGATAATAGATAGATAATAGATAGATAATAGATAGATAATAGATAGATAATGGATAAATAATTGATAGATAATAGATAGATAATAGATAGATAATAGATAGATAATAGATAGATAATAGATAGATAATAGATAGATAATAGATAGATAATAGATAGATAATTGATAGATAATTGAAAGATAATATATAGATAATTGATAGATAATAGATAGATAATAGATAGATAATTGATAGATAATTGATACATAATAGATAGATAATTGATAGATAATTGATAGATAATAGATAGATAATTGATAGATAATTGAAAGATAATATATAGATAATTGATAGATAATAGATAGATAATTGATAGATAATTGATAGATAATACAAGAGTTCATAAACACATGCAAGTAGATCCTTAAATTTAAAAAATGCAATAGCAAAAAAAGATGTAAACAGTAATCATTCGATATAAGTAAAAATTTCCTATACGATATAAGCAAGCAGCAGTCATATTGTTTTGCCTACTAAACTTTTCTACGTTCGAAACATCAATCAATGTAGGATCTGTACGATATGCGCAAAAGTTCAGACGCACAAGATTTGCTTATATCGAATCATCATTATATTTCGAAAAACGTTCATGTTCGTAAAAGTTCCTTAATCCTTTCGATGAGATACCGTAATTCCTTCGAGAATGAACGATTACTGTTTAATTTAGCCAAATTTGTACAAGATCTTATATAATTTATATCGGTTACGCTTTTATAGCCGAAAGAACCAAGTATTGGGTCAACGATGCTCGAATCGGAGTCCATTAAATGATACGCACAGGAGTCGTAAAGTTATCGTATAGTACGAGAGAAAGAGATTATTCAAAGAGAATTATGTAATCAGTTTACGTTTAATATTATTCGATATCTTCTGTGGTCGCTTCTTTATATTGATTTCACTTTCATCCACTTTCTAACCTAAAAAAATAATATTTATTTTCTAATTTCACTTTAAATCAATAGTTACATGTGAAAAGTAGAGAAGGAAAAAGTTGCAGAAATTTCGGAAGAAATTTTAGAATAAAAATTTCCCAAATGGAGGCCCTGACCAATTGGGTCGATTTACATATTAAAATATAGTAAAAATAGAAATAGGATGATGTTTATTTTCCTTCAGATTTCTTTGAAAATATATACCATAAGCAAGTAAATAAAAAATTACTGTTTTCGAAAGTGGTTTTTGATACTTTAGAAACTTTTAGTTTTGGGATTTTGGATTTTTGGAATTTTTGGAGTTTTTGGAATTTGGGAACTTTGAAACTTAGAGACCTTGGAATTTCAGAACTTAGGGATTTTGAAATTTTGGAAGTCCAAAAGTTTGAAAGTATGAAATTTTCAAAGTTTTCAAGTTTGATATTTCCGAACATTAGGGTTTTGAAATTCTAGGATTTGAATCTGTACAATTTTAGGACCTTAGAATTTTGACACTTTGGAACTTCGGAACTTTGAAATTTGGGAACTTTAAGACTTCGAAATTTTTAAAGTTTGGAATATTGAAACTTTGCAGCATTGAATATTGAAAAATTAATTTCCGAATTGTTGAACTTTAGGACTCTAAAAGATTTTAATTTCTAAACATTAAAACGTTGGTTCTTTTTCAATGGAATGACATATTCTTTTTATGAATAATCAAGTTGAACGTCTTAAGACAAGTATAATGATCCAAGGTCAGTCCAGGCGTTGAAAGTCAACTACAGTAGAAAATAATTTAATTTATGCAAACGATCGAACACTTTTACTGTCTTGTCTAATTGTTGATAATGTCACTTTTGAAGAATTTAAACAAGCATTCTGTCATGTTTAATACATATGTTATATTTATTTATATCCATGGACACCGTATAATTAGTTTCTAATATACTATCGTTTAATTCATTTGAATATGGCTCGAATTTTGAAAACACATTACGTAAAAGTACGTAAATCATCAAAATGTTCGATAATTTCATCAAAATGAACTATTTTTCATCAGAGTTGATCCTTAACGACCTTGAATCTTATACGTCATTGTATGCAGCATAAAATAACCTACTAGGTTATGTGTGATAAAAATATATATTCGCAGTTTTAAAATAGTAAAACTATAAATGAAGTATAACATATTAAAGAGTTCGATAATTTAAAAAAAGTGATATGTTCATTTGTTTTCTTCGAGAAAGATAAAAGATTACTTACATTAGGTTACTTACATAGGTAAGTATTATAATGTAAGATTTGTGCTTTTTGTAACATTATTAACACTCTGAAATTTCCAAATTCTTAGATATTTTAATCCTCAAATTGTTAAAACCTGAGAGTTGCATTTTCTTCAATTTCCAAATTCTCAAACTCCAAATATATTTTCAAATTCATAAATGCCCAAGTACTCGAAGCCTCAAATACTAAAATTCTTAAATTCATACATTTTCAAATTCCAAAAACCCTCAGCCATCAATCTGCCTAAATTTTCAAATTCCAAAAACTCCAAATTTTCATAACCTAAAATTCTTAAATTTACAAATTTCTCGATTTTGCAATTTAAAAATGAAATATCAAAAATTTCAAATTTACAAATTCTTAAAACCTCAGATTCTCAAAGCATGATATTCACAAATCTTCAAATTCTCAAAGCCCAAAAATTTCATATTTTCAAATCCCAAAATTTCTAAGTACTTAAATTAACAAATTCTCAAATTCTTAAATTTTGAAATTCCAAAAACCCCTAATTTCCGTATTCCTAAATTCTTAAGTTCCAAAAACTTCATGCATCCATACACCCAAATTTTCAAATATCTAAATACCCAATTCTAAATCCTCAAATTATCAAATTTCCAAAATTTTTGAAACCCTAAATTCTCAAAGCTTCATATTTTTAAATTTTCAAATTCCTATGTTCTCAAATTTCCAAGTTTTCAAACTCCAAAATCCCAAAATCTTCCAATCCTAAATTTCCAAATGTGTTAATATTAAAAATTCTAAATGTCGAAACTTTCCATGAAAGAAGTCAAATTTGAACTCGAGTGTACACTCAGGTCCAACGTAAACTTCTTTTGGATAAAATAAATACTTATCTAAATTTGATAATTTTTATAATTTTTTATTTCCAACTTATCAAATTTGCAAGTCTAAATTTTCAAGATTTCAAGCGCACAGATTTCTAAATTTTTATATTTGCATACCCCTTAATTTCAAATATTTCAATTTGTTGATTTCACAAATTTTCTAAATTCTTAAATCGTCAAATTTCCAGATCTCTAAATTGCCAAATTACTAAATTTTCAAGCGTTCGTATTTATACATTTTCAAATTAGTATACCTTTGATTTTCCAAGATTTCAAATTGTCAAATTCACAAATTTTCTAAATTCTCAAATTTCCAAATTTCCAAATTACTAAATTTCTACACTTTCAAACGTTCAAATTTCTAAATTTCTAAACTTTCAAACGTTCAAATTTCTAAATTTCCAAATTTGCAAACGTAATTCCCAAATTACTAAATATACACTCGACCAATTCCCCAATTTGTAAATTACTAAATTTTCGAATTCGCAAACGTCCAAAATCCAAATTCCCAAATTCTTAAGTGCTCCAGTTTCCTGAATCCCCAAATTTCCAAATAAATAAACTTTCCTACAAAAGCCAGATTTGTTCCTCGCTGTACTCACTTCTCATTCTAAACAAATTTAATTCTCGCACATATTTCCCCATCATCAATATCATTTCAAGTATTTAATAGATCTATTTCAAGTCCTTCACCCTGTATACACAGATGTTTCCTTGGCAAAAAAATTCCGCTTCGAAATCGATACCGAAACCAATCACGATCGATTTCTATCCTCATCAATTCCGATCGTGCATACTTTCAGTGAAATTTCCGTTGATCAGGTTTCGTTTGGGGCTTCCCCAACTCACGGTATCTTCTGCTCACCGTAAATATAGGTGGCACGACATTAGATAACCATTTGAGTTTGTACAAGCTCGTGCATCAGCCACGGGTCGTGACTTTTCCTTTTTTACTAGGTTCATCGTGAGGCGCGACGTTATTGTATAATCGATTGTGCACGAAGCGGAGGAGGATCCTCTTTCGGTTAGAGGGCAAAAACTTCGAACAGTTAGTAAAATATTTAACGTGGTGGTAATAAAGATGTCTAAACAGCCGTTCACTCCTGCAATAAATTATATATTCGATGCTTTCATTTAAATTGTTTAACGTTCAGATGTTTATGTATTGTATCAAATTAAAAATAAACTTTGGAGCAGTATAGTTATGGACAGAAATACAAATTTTTGTTTTCAAACAGGTATTGTCTTAAAAATATTAAAAGTTCTTTAGTAGCCTTTCATAATTAATTTTATGTATTCTCTTAAACAACAAGTATCATAAATATTTAAATGTGATAAAAATTGTATTATGTTGTATTAAATATAAGTATGATATACGTATATTATAAGATATTATGTTGTATAACATTTTAAATATAACATGTCAATTGCATTACATAGCACATTATCGACAGCTTTAAATATTGCATATTATTCAGAAGAATTCACAGAATAATTAAGTGTAGAAAGCTATTTAATAATTATTATTGTTACATCTATATTATGGTTACACTTATTGTACATTTAGTTATTTCATGGATTCTCTTCACTAACATGCATTATAAATATTTAAAAATTATAATAACTGTATTGTATTCTACGAAATATAATATCACATATATGTAATATATATTATATTATAGATTATTAACACGTGCAAACTATTCAGGAAAATGCATAGAATAATTAAGTTAGAAAAGGTACTAAACAATTGTGATTGTTATAGTTATATCTATTGTATATTTCATTTTTCTATGAATTCTCCTGAATAACATGCCTTATAATCATTTAAATATGATAATACCTATATTATATTATATTAAATATAGCATGTTAAAATGTATTATATTATATGTATGTTATTATTATTATCATTATTTTTAAATGTTTATGATATATGTTCTTCTAGGCTCTCTCTAGGTTCTCCTTAGATTCTTCCTATGTTTTCCTTACATTCTCCTTCGAATCTCCCTAGGTTCTTCTTCCGTTCTGTGTGAAATTTCCATTGGTTCCCAAGTCCTTAAATTTCCTTCGGAATTAGAAATGAAGTTATGCTTATTAAATTTTGATAAGAGAGGAAGTACCAAACCAGTGCTAAACACGAAATCAATTATTTTGTTGGATCTCATGCTAATTTGAATCCATCATCGATATCTTTTCTAATGATCTTGCGGTTCCTGCAACAGATGTTACGTTTGCTTATGTAAATATTTTTAACGAGCTGATTGTCGCGATGGGTATCAGCATTAAACTATGACGATCAAACTTGTCGTCTTCCTGCTTCGTCTGGTCTAGGATTAGGTAAATAGTCATCGGATTAGAAGGAAAGTTTCGTCCATGTCAGCATCTGGTATATCGAATAACTTACTTTCATCCGAAGACGAAACGATGTTGTCTTCTTTACAGGTTAGATCATGTGACCTATTCTGATTCGACGATTCATCTTCTTAGGGTGCCTTTTCACCGAGCGAATGGGTGCTCGTTTTTCCTTCATTTTGGAAAAATTTGTTATTCTTCCTTTTCTGTTTATAATTCAATTTTGAATTTCGAAGAATTCTGCGTGTGTAGTGGTGAAGTGTTGAATATACATGAAGATTTCGCACTTTCAAATTTAGGAATATTATTTAGAAATTTGGTAATTTAGATATTTGATAAGTTGAGAATTTAGAAAGTTAGAACTTTACAAATTTGCAAATTTAGATGTTTATATGCTTATATGTTTAGATGTACAGAAATCTAGGAATCTAGAAATTTAGAAACTTAGAAACTTAGAACTATACAATTTATAAAATTACAAATTTATAAATTCGGATAATTAGAAATGTAGAAATTTCAAGTTCAGAAATTTAGTAACTTAGTAATTTGAAAATATGAAAACTAGAAAATTATAAAATCAGAACATTTAAAAAATAAAAAACTAGAGTTAGAAAATTTGAAAACTTGAAAATTAGGAAATTAGAAAATTGAAAAGTTATATAACTAGAAAGGTACAAAATTTGATAGCTAGAGACTTAGAAAATTAGAAAATTGAAAAGTTATTAACTAGAAAGGTATAAAATTTGATAGCTAGAAACTTAAAAAATTAGAAAATTGAAAGATCTAAATATTATATAATTTAAAATAAACAATTAACCCTATTACGGTTTTCTTTTTTTTCTATATTTTATTTATAACAATTTGTTGACACCATTACACGACATAATTTTAGATAATAAATTTTTAATATAATAAGGTAATCATCATCGGACATAGATATCATATAAATATAATTATCCTAACAAGAAAATAAACTTAATGGTAAATTGTTTTTAAACACAAAAACAAACACGTTTTATGATAACTCACGCAAAAGTAATATTGTATATCTTATCTTCTCCGCAAAAGTTGACTATTTCATTTGTCTGTAAGAAACTTTCAAGTACTCTGAAACATAATAATTCAACATTCAGCTGAAGCTCAGATATTAACATAATTATTTTTTATTTAGAACGAAATATTTGACATGGACACCGATACGTTTTTTTACTGCAGTGCTCCATATTAGCTACAGTTACTTTATAGCCATCAATAGTGCACTCAAAGTATGCTACTTGACCTTGACACTTGCATGAAGACATACGCGTACATCAGCTTTTCTGAAAGACTTAAGCATTGTTTAAATGCTCTTAAGATTTCCAGTTGTTTGAATTTTTTACTCCTTTTTTAGTTTCTGGAAATGCATGGTCACATAAGTATTGTTATGAGACTTTTCGAAGCTATTATCATTTAAAATGGCGGAGACACAAAGGTGAAGACAAATGCTATGTCCCGACGCCATTTTTAAGCAACCTTTGTTAAGGCGCGACGTGTTCGATGGAAACTCAAAAGAAGAATTCTTGTAGCCTTGTCATTCAGAAATTTGTTTCCTGAAAAGCAAACACGTCTTTAGAAAGTCAGTCCTAGAAAGTTTTTAGATTGTAATTCATCGACTGTTGCGAATTCATACGTAATTTAACGTCAAATCGACGTCTATCGTAAATAATTTTTACGAATTAAGTGCTTTTTAATCATTCGTACTTCGAATAGCATGAGGTTATGTAAAACGGTATTAATACGTCCAGCGGAATATTATATTACTTTTTTGTAATAATACAAAAACATCCACAATTTTTTGGTTCTATAAATAGAAACCTAAAATGAACATTATCAGTCACTGAACTGACAGTTCAAATAAAACTTTTTAATAATGCAGACAAAAAGAGGAAGACATAATCATATATCTCCTGTTTTTACAATATAATTTGATTCGATTCAAAATTAATTGTATAATAATTCAGATTCAGAAATCTAAATTACTATCAAGTGTTGTAAATTATATTGATTGGAGAATTTATGTCTTCTCTCAGTTCCACGTGTTTATAAGGAAATCTTTTTGCAATTTTCAATATGTTACGATCATTAATATGTCAGGAACTATACCTAGAGATATTTTTTAATTTTGGTAATTTTTACTTGCGAGACCACTGGTTGTACAGTAATGGCAAATTTTCCTTTGATACTTATACTTTAAGAAACTTATACTGATACTTATATTATTGTTATTTGATCAATTTGTCCATGTGTATAACATCTTTTCCTAAGCATGAAATATACTGTAATTAGTCAAATTCTCTCAGATACTTGGTGAGGCTGAATAAATTAGATATCTAAGTATTAGAATTATCTGAATAGCTCAGTTATCCGAAACTGAGATTTGAATTTTACTCTTCAACTATTCGTCGAAGTATCGGCTTTTCGTAACACTTAATGCTCTAAAACCCTAAACAGTGTACTTCTTTAAATATCACTCAAGAGAAAGCTACATCAACAACCTTTTAAGTCGATCAGTAAAAGATAATTTTGACACCCACCGAGTCGAAACAATCTCCGCGACAACAGGTTCATACGCAAGCCTTTAAGAATTCAGTTTCAAAAAACCACGTGCACGATCGTTCGTTTCGGTTCCCAGAAAATTTCACTAGCTCTTGGAACCGTGAAACTTCGTCGAATCCAGTAATCGAACTCCAGGTATATAGTAACAAGCCTTCGACGTTAACTCTTTCCACGTCAAGGTCCTGCAAGGATCCCTTTGTTCACGAAAGTCTAATCGGATGCAGATAACAAAGAGAAGAGCCACTGATGTAATCCTCCTCAATTTCGATGAAATTTGACAGAATAATAGGGTTACAACTTAACCTACATCTAATTGATCACAAGTTTGAGAAGAATATATTAAAATTTAAAACAACGAATATATACAAGATGTATGCGGTAATTTTAATCGATTTTAATTTGTAAAGGTGTTTTTTTCGTATACACTAAGGGTTTCAAAAAGATGTACCATATTTTCTTCTTATATTTGCATTATTTTTCGAGAAATGGTCTTCAGTTTTTTTGAATGAAATACTATGCATTTTTTAATGTTGTATGAAAGTGTGTCAAGATAAATTCACATATGGGTATTATGACCTACAAAATGATGCAAGGACAGAGATGAAAGAAATACATTTCAAAAAATAAATATAAGAACGTGATTAAAAGACTGAATATGGAAAGATATGAATGTGACAAAATATGAATGTGTAACAAGCGGACATGGTGGTTTTGAAAGTTTGACTAACAAGGAAACGAATGACAGATTGCATTGAGAGTTCAAAGAGGAAATACTACATATATTGCATTGAAGAAAATTATTTTTAATTATATTGTATTTTTATTCAATAAGGTTGTGTTATTATTGTTTTCTCCAATTGTTACACTCCATATTAAACATTCTGTAATATTGTATTTATTATTGCACCATAAATTGATAGAACTACATATCACAATAGCGCAATTTAAGAAAAAATTTTCAGGTACAATTTAGAATAAATGTTTGATGTGGAATCGATAATTTATTACTAGATTTAATTTATAAAAATACATCAAGAAATATATACATATTGAAAAAAATACATTATTCAGTACATAATTTTTATATCTTACTAAAATTGTGTGTATCAAGAATTAGTATAACTTATCTTACAAACAATAATAAAAATTGCAGATTTTCTCTTTTTTCTCTATGGCAGCCGACTTGTATCTCTGTAAGTACTTCCAGTAACTACGATTTCCCAGTATTTTCATTATTTTCACAATATCTAGTAATATTCTCAAGAGCTGTACAATTTGTAATAGTATTATCACTAGCTTTATAGCATCTAGTGTATTCATTAGTTTCACAATTTCTAATAGTATTATTACAAACTTTATAGTACCTAATAATCTGTTCATTAGCTATACAATTTCTAATAGAAATCTCAGCTTCAGGTATAGATATAACAAAAAGTAATGTAACAGAGGGGAAAACAAAGGGGTCATGGTGAAAAGATCCACCTTGGTATGCCGAAAGAGAAACACGATCCCTTTGTGCGCGAAGTCCCTTATAAATTTAAAGCAGCTATCATTAAATTAACAAGCGGGTTCCATTGAAAGCAACAAAGTGCCAAAGAAAGAACGAACACTTTTCAACGAGGATCTCGCATATAAGCGAAGAATTTCGCAAGAATCCATGCTGGACCGCGTCGAGATCTCGACGTAGTCATCGTCTTCTTCGTCGCCGACGTCGTTGTCGTCGCCGCTGGTTAAAGGCGCTTCTTGCGTAAGAAAATCGGCGAACACGATGGCACGGATCGGTTAAATGCCACCACGTTGTCGGCAGATGAACCAGCACCGACACAAGCGAATAATTCGCATCTGCACGTACACCTTTATCGATAACTACAAAATCATTATTTACAGGTGGATCGGTAATAAGATGGAGGTTGAGGTTGTACACTCGGATGCAACGTAGGCGACCTTTGGATAAGGAGAAATATTTATGTGGACTTGATCATTTACAAAATTTCAAATTTAAGTCTTGGCTATTTGTAAATCTCTAAATTATCAACATCTCAAATGTATAAATTTACAAATTTACAAAGCTCTAGGTTTATAAACCTAGAAGTTTATAAATTTACAAATTTTTAAAGTTCCAATTTCTCGATTTACCAATCTCCTAAATTCTCAGTTTTTCGAATTTCTCAGGTTCCCAAATTTCATATTTCCCAAATTTTTAGATTATATATCTCCGATTTTCCAACTTTCCAAATTTGTAAATTCCTAATTCCCAAATCCCTAAGTTCTCAAATACCTAATTACCTAACTCCATTTTCTAAATTATCAAATTACGAATTCCCCAATTTCCCCATTTCCCTATTTTTCAAATTTCCATATTCCTAAATTCTCAATTTCCCAATTTCTTAAATTCCCAAATTCCAAAATTCCGAAATTCCTAATTTTTTAAATTCCTAATTTCCTAAATTCCTAAATTCCTAAATTCCTAAATTCCTAAATTCCTAAATTCCTAAATTCCTGAATTCCTAAATTCCCAATTTCCTAAATTCCCAAATTCTAAAATTCCGAAATTCCTAATTTCCTAAACTTCTAAATTCCTAATTTCCTAAATTCCTAAATTCCTAAATTCCTAAATTCCTAAATTCCAAAATTCCGAAATTCCAAAATTCTTAAATTCCTAAATTCCTAAAATCCTAAATTTCTCAAATTACCAAATTTCTATATTCTCCAAATTCTCAAATTCTAAATCTGCCCCAATTTCCTAAAATCTCAAATTTTTTAATTTTCCTATGTAATCCAGATTTGTTTCTGACTGTACACTCAGATGTAACGTAGGCGAACTTTGAACATGGACGGATAAGTCAACTTTACAACCTATTAACTTTCTGAATTTAATAATTTCAAATTAAGATCTTGAAATTTCCAAATTTTTTAATGTTCAAATTCTTACATTTTCATACCTTGAAATTTCCAAACTCTCAGATTTCTTAAGAATCTAATTTGTAAATTTCCAAATTCCTCAAATTTCCAGGTTTTTAAATTTCTATATTTTCATGTTCTTAGTTTTTCGCATTCCTAAAACCCAATATTTCAATTTTTAAGTTTTCACATTTCCAAACATTTCCTTAAATTTCGAAACTTTTACATTTTCCAATTTCTGAAAATTAAAATTTTCATATGCTAACATTTTTAAATTAGTAAATTTTCAAGTTTCTATAATTTGAATAATTCAAATTCTTAATTTTCTTAAATTCCACATTTTTCATATTTCTAGATTTTTTTAAATCTCCAAATTTTAAAAATTTCTGTATTTCTAAATTTCTATATTTTCTCATTTTCAAGTTTCTAAATGTTCAAATTCTTAAATTCTCAAATTTCGTGGATTAAAAAATTGCCAAAACTTTAGATTTTTAATTTCCAGATTTTCCTAATTCTAAAGGAAAATTACCTTTATTTCTTTAATTTCCAAGCTTCCAGTTCCCTAAATTCGCAGAATTCTAAATTGGAAAGTCGCGAAATCATAAAAATTCTAAAGTTCTAAAAAATCCTATCAACTAAATATTAACAAGTGAAAGATCTCACTCCTTTAGTTTCCACATATTCTCTAAGGAAGCCATATTTGCTGTTGACTGTACGGACTGATACAATGATGATAGACTATTATGCTTCTCGTAAACTTCGGAGATTAATAATTTCTGAGGCTTGAAGGATGATTTCAAAAATTGATGGACAATGATGCAACTTTATTTAAGTGTCGTTAGCATAGCATCAACTTTCGCGAATCAATTAATGAGGTAAGATTTGAGGTTATGTGATCAGACCAAAAAATGTCAAAGATGATTCATGCTTTATAAATGCTTATATTAAACTTTTTTAGTTCCACACTACCTTATCTTAAAAAATTATACTTGTAATATCATCAAATACAATATGTTAGCTGTGTAGATGATTTTTATTTAAATGATGAATTATAATAGATTAGGTTCTGAAACCTGTTTTGTTATAGTGAAAGTGATTGAACCTGTACGCACGTTTAGTATTACTATTTTGTAAAATTTTAACCAAAGTCGGCGGTTTTTAGTGAGGACAAAAGCTTGTTTACATATGAATTTGTATAACACAATACATGTGTAATTATTTTCATATGCATTACTTTCTAATTCATATAAAATTTTAAATGTATATAAAATTAGAAAGTAATATCAATAACTCATGAAATATATAAAATTCTTGTATGATATATTTTTAAAATATTTCATATTTCAAATTCTCTTAAAATATTGTAATACATACATATTTTATATAAAATCATGCATTACTCGATTTAATTAATAATTATAAAAGATTCAGTTCATTATAAACAATTTCTATGAAAATAACTTTAATTATTGTAATTGTTTTAATTCTAATATGAGTTGCACACATATTACATAATATAATTTTGCAATAAAATAAATCGCATATTTATAAAATCAACTTATAAAGTCAACTTTGCTACTGTTTGCATAAATATATATAATTAACAGAATTTTTAATGTAAATACATTCCATATTTTTAGATATCAGATTACGCTGCTCATAAAATATTTAAAATCAAGCTTTGACATTCACTACTAATCGATGGAAACAAACAATTTTTAAAGAAAAAACCAAATGTGAGTTCCTTAAATTCAGTCATCGTTTTTTTTACTGAACATAGTTCAGAAACGTTTACATATTATCTTATTAATAGATAATAGAAGCGTTTGCATATTTTTTACTGTTTTCACGCTGCAGGTGTATGGATGAATGAAGTGAGTGGCACATTCATTCGTTGGAAGTATTCAATTAAAAATTAATTGTGTTAACAATTTTATAAGAAATGTCATTCTTTCAAATACGATGTTACGTAATACACACACGTGTATTATGTAATTCACACACGTGTACAGTTTTTCAGCGATGAAAGTGTAAAAAATAGTAGAATACTTCGTGTGTGGGCGACCTACTCATTTACGACAAAGGAAAAAAAAGTTAACAGAGTTGATAGTTTGCAGATTTACTTAACTGTAAGGTTAATACATTTTACAGGTCTTAATTTTACAATTTTTGCTCAGATAAATTATGTAATAAAGAAAATGCTAATATCATATAAATAATGATAGATAATTTGCGAACAAATATTGTATGTCTACTTTTTGTGAAATTAAAATTTGTATATACAGTAAATATTTAATATTGCTGTTGTTATATTGTTAATTGCATACCTTTTATTAATCAAGGCTTAGGTTAGTTAGGGATCAGTTAGGATTCGGCCATGTTTGCTCCTCCCAAAGCTTCTTGATCTCGAAAAACTTAATCTAACCTAACTTTATTTTCGATTCAATTAAAATAAGAATTAGGATTAAGTGCACTCTATTAAATTCAAATAATGTTCGGAAAAATATGTATTGGTAGGAAAACTATTCTTGACAATAAATTTGAAATAAACGTCAATGTCCAGCTAAAAGCTTCACAGTATTACTCATGACAGAGAATTGAAAATATAATTCGATCCGTAATTCGGATCAATATAAAAAGATACTGGCATTAATTAATGTGAGCGAAACTTTTATCGCGTTCAGTGGATGAAGAAAAAAAACTACACGAATACAAGAAATGCACTGAAAGATTAATATTAATACAAATCACGTAACCTAACCTAACTTAACCTAACTCTTCAAAAACATGCGACATAATAAAATCGCCATTAAACAACTGAACGCTGCACAGCGATCCTCTCTTCGCATACACGTATTACAAATATAATACCAACGATTAATATCATTTTCCAGTGCTGTCAATCAATCTATGACAATTTCTTTATCAATTATTCATTCATTCTCTCCCTGCATGTTCATATTACAGTATCGATTTCGTTTTCAATATTTGTATAAACAATATTACATTTATTAACTGTGCGACCGATCTCGTTCCACGCTCTCTTTAACGCTCATGCTAATGATCTAGATAACGTATCAACACGTTAATTACCAAACTGGTCAAATGAACTCTTCACAAATTCCTCATTATAAATTACACAATTTGTTAAAGTGCCTTTCTTGAAATCTGCTTTGATTTTCATCGAGATAAAGAATTAATGTGTGTACCAATTTATGTACTGTCGTTTTTTTATTTATTTTTAATTTTAAATTAAATACACATTATATGCCGGTAGGTTTAATGTTAAAAAGTTATCGAAACCAACAATTACTGAATTTTATGAGTATTTACTGTATTTAAGAGTCGAATGTAGCCGGATTTTGCAATTTCGCTTTTAGAACTTCATAAGGAACGGAAGCGCATAGAAACATTTTTTTAAACAATTGTAAACCGAAATTGTAAAATCTAACTCTATTCGATTCTTAAGTATAGTATAAAGAATATCTCTGTAAAAATATGACAAAATATTACTTTTTGGCTTGAAGATCCCGGAATTACTAAGTCGCTCAGAGTACCTCTGAGAATTTTTATCAAGACGTTCTCTTTTTCTTTAAAAGACACTTTAAAAGCTTAACAACTACCGATGAATTTTATCTTGAGAACTTTCTTGTAACACTTTAACGCCGAAATTTGATAAAATGAAAATGTAAATGTAAGTAATTGTTAACATTACTTTTATACAAATGTTAAAATTATTTTAGTTAAAGAAATGCAAAAGAGTTTCACGAATTAAAAATATTTTAGAGTTTTAAGACATTTTTAATTAATTAATAATGATAATGTTCAAGTTTAGATTTTATAGAAATGAAAAGGTTGATTTCTTTTTGAGCTTTGTTAGTATTTATATTTGTGATTAAATATTAGTTGCCTCAAGGAAAATTTGGGGTAATTCGCTGTAGATTAAAGGTTACGAGTATACAATTTGTCGGGAGACTGAAATATTGCCAAATTTGAAAGTATTAAAATATAGAAATTTGGAACTTATCAAATTTAGAGATTCAACTTCACAATGAACGAAAGTGCATAGAAACATTTTTTAAAAAGTTTCTAAAGCAAAATTGCAAAATCTGGCTCCATACGACTCTTAAGTATAGTTCAAAGAATATCTTTGAAAAAAGATTATGACAAAATACTGCTTTTTGACTTCAAAACACTAGAATTACGAAGTCGCATTTTTGCACATTTTTGGAAACCGAATATCTGTCCTTGTCACTCCTGACCAAAATAATATAACATAAACAAGGATCACCGAGCTCATCAATTTTCCACCAGAGGTCCCAGAAATCCACAGAAATAATACTCGGAGTATTCGATCACTAGACTTGACCTTTAACACCGGAAGAGTTAATATCCCGTAAAAATGTAGTAGAAAGAATTTCGTTGGTATTCAATTAGCACTAAAACGCATCGGCTTTGTAACCGACTTCTTAATACGCTTTCTCTCTTTAGACCTTCTTCCAGTTATTGTATTATGTAATTCACCGCACGATTCAAATGCCAACGGGTATTACCTTATTTCTTTTCAATGAAGTCCCTTCAATGATCTTTCTCATCTTCCTTTTCTTGCCATTGTTTTATTTATCGAGGAATTTACACTTTAAATCATCAGATGGAACTGTGCAGAAATGTTAAGAATGTCTTAGTAATCGTTCATACTGGCGTACTGGAATTTTAATTAGCCTTAAGAGGGTATTTCCATTCAGGTACCGTCGATTTTAAGAGGAAAGAGATAAAATGTTACTGAGTTAATATATTGCTTAACGGTTTTGAAACTGTAGACCGACGAAGTGCTTCTGATCTAGAGGTACAATCAGGAAGAGGATGAAACTATGTCAAAAAGGTAGGCAAAAATGTAGCTTTAGATTTAAGAATATTTAATTTGGAAAATTAATTTTTAAATTTCAGATCAAGTGAGATATTCAAATCCTTTAGTGGTAAAATATAAAGTTTTCCAAAATTTCTCAAAATTTCACACTTATGAATTGAAAAATTCTGAAATTTTCAAATTTTCAAATTCATAAATTGAGAAATTACTTAATTTACAAATTTAATAACTTTCACAGTTTCAAATTATTAAATTTTCGAAAATAAAAATTTTCAAATTATGAAATATAAAAAATTGTTGAATGAGAAAATATTGAAATTTAGGAGTTTAAATGCTATCAAATTGTGAAGTATTCTAATTTATTAATTATGAAATATCCAAATATTAAAATTTTTTTATTTGGAAATATACATATTATTAAGTTGTAAAATATTCGAATTTTCAAATGTACAAACTGAATAATTAAGAAGTTCTCTAATTTTCAAGTTTTCAAATTAAAAAATTCAAAACTTTTCAAATTTAAAGATTTAGAAGTTTTTAAATTTACTAAATTTCAAATACAAAATTTTTATATTCACCAAAATTGCAATTTCCAAATTTAGAAATATTCAAAATTACAAATTATAAAATGTAGAAATGCTGAAATTACCAAATTTACAAAGCTTAAATTTTCAAATTTAGGTATATTTAAATCGCATTGTATGGTATTGCGGCACATTAGCAAGTCTTCTAAACGTTAAATACCTAAGTGTTAAACTGCAACACGTTAGATCGCCATGTTTGTATGTTACGCATAATACGACGAAGCGTTATCTTGTCACGCGTTGTATTGCCATGTAACAGATGGTGAATCTAACCATTTCACATTCTGTTATACAACGTTGTCACAAGCGATAAGAACACTGCCGCGAGGGTAAACATTCGAACAATACTGTAAAGTCTACCAGTTTCTTGAACACAATGGGCTTCTTGTTTTAAAGAAAGAGTAAGATTTCGATCGACATGAAATGGTTAAAAGCAAACGCACGAACTTGATAATTGTATAAACAATACGACAATGCAACGCGTATTGAATACGCAATAAAAGTCAATGGATTACTTCCTACTTCCTAATGGGCGACTTTCTTTCTATTTCACTGTTTGCCTGATATATTATACAGGGTGAGTTAAAAATTAGACCTTAATTTTGAACTAGAAAACGGAGCTAATTAGCTAATTGTGAAATTTATTGTTCATGGTTAGTTAAAAGATTAATTAATTATTTGAAACCTTGATTATGAAAGAAGATTTATTGCGGAGAAAATGATTTATTTCTAGTTTTCTTCCTTGTTTTATGCAGAATGTTTTGAAAGATTGATCAATCAGAAAACATGTAGTTGCATTAAACAACAAAATACAAAGATTGTATTTTTAAATTTATAAGATATCAGTTTATGAAAGATAGGTATTCTGATAATATTTAACTTTCTTCTTTACAACTTGTTTTCCTGGAAACAAACTCGAATCACAAACCGTTTCAATCACATATCTTATGCAGTATATATATTGGGAGATAATTATACAAACCAATATACACAGTATGTCTGAAAGGTAACAGAACTTTTTAAATAAAAACGAAAGTATTAGTCATTTTGCCAAAATTAATTTTTTTTATTCAAAATACATACCTTCCGCATCAATACACCGCTGGGCACGCTCAGGCAATGTTAACATAGATTTTTTTTATGTCGTTTTGTGGAATCGCTTCAATCACCCTTGTCACAGCTGTTTGGACTTGTGTAACAGTGTCATAAAACGTTCCTTTCGTGGCTAATTTCAATTTTGGAAAAAGGAAGTAATCGCATGGAGATAAGTCAGGCGAATATGGAGGATGTTGGAGTACACAGACTTGTTTTCTCGCCAAAAATTCACGAACTACGACAGTTTTGTGACATGGTGCATTATCATGCAACAGAAACCAACTCCCTAGCGCTCGATATTCGGGGCTCACACGAACGATTCTTTTCCACAAACGTTCCATAACACCCAGATAATATTCGCCATTAACATTTTGTCCCTGTGGAACGAATTCCCAAAGTATAATACCTTTAGAATCGTTTAGAATTTAGAAAAACCCAAAACCTGGCTTTGGGTCGTCTTCCAAAGTATCACGACCATCCTGGAATCGCTTATACCACTCGAACACACGTGTACGGGATAAACAATCGTCGGCATAAACATTTTTCATTAACTCAAATGTTTCTGTAAAAGTTTTACCGAGCTTTACCGAGCAGAATTTAATATTCGCTCTTTGCTCCATCGTGATTTTGTGACACGGTGACGAAAGGTTCTGTCGCTTTAAACACTATAAGTTTACAATTCGTTGCTCGATTCCAATAACGATTGGTTTATTTTGTAGGGAAGGAATACTGTTTTCAGATAGCATATTGTTTTTATAGATGTCGCTAATAGCGTTCCTTAAATTTAAAAAGTTCCGTTACTTTTCAGACATACTGTGTATGTATATTATTTATATTTCAATTTCTTACTGATATTTTAAGGGACTAATTTTGTACAAAAGGTACATAACTTGAGAAAGGTACATATTTATATATACCATGGGCTCTGAATTTTAAATTAGCAATATCTTTTCCAATTAATTACATTATTAATATATTCCATCATTTAACTTTCATTGCGCTTCATAGCAAAGTAACAATTTGCAATAAAACGTACAGTAAAGGTATGCTTTATTATAAATTAACATTTTGCTGTCAAAAATCTAACAAATATGATGACAGATAAAGCTCTAATCTAACTTATGTTAGGGTACTGTATATCAAAAGTATGATGTTACTTCATGACATAGAAGCATCATAAAATATCGCTTGTAGCACATCAATTTGAAGCTTGTGATCTACTGGAAATAAGTACAACTTTATGTATTATGTAATGTACAAATAGCAATATTCTTAATATGGTAACACCTAATATGTAACAGCTCCTAATATGGAATATTGTATTTCATTATAAGAAATGGAATTCTTAAATTTTGTTTAAATTTATTATATTCTTTTATCATTTCACTATTTTATTATTTTAATTATTTTTCCTATTCGATTGTCTTTCTTGTTTTCACTATTTTCTTTGTTTTTATTATTTTATTATTTTCTTTATTTGTACTATTCCATTTTATTTTTCTCTTTGGTTTCATTATTTTATTATTCTCTTAGTTTTGTAGTTTTCTATACTTTTATTTCTTTGTTACTTTGTTGCTATGTTACTTTGTTGTTTTGTTACTTTATTTTCTTCGATTTTATTATTTTATTATTTTCATCACTTTCATTGTTTTATTATTGTCATTACTTTTATTATTTTTTTTTTCTTTATTTTTATTATGTCATTATATTTTTTATTTTTTTATTATTTTATTGCTCTCATTTATTTTACGCATTCATTTATTATTCTTTTTAAGTCGTGTACACCAAATGTACACCAAAGCTTTAAAAACAATACAGTATAAAACCTTATAATCTCTTCTTTTTGTTTTCAAACATGCAGCATCATAATGATTGCTCAGTTTTTTCGTTTGCGAAACTGGGAAACCCCTTAAGTGATATCTTGTCGGTAATGCGGTGTAAAGTTTACAGACGTGAACTTTTCGTTTCGACGTTCTATCGAGCAGTCCTTCGAGTATCCTTCTTCGGGTCTGCGTGCACGATCACGGTTTCGATTGATTTATTTCACCGTTGTCGGCGATAAAACAGTCATGCCGTGGCAAGGTGATGAGGTCGAACCACCTGTGTGCTGCAAATGCACACGCACCGCTACATTATGATCCTCGTAACTCATCAGGCACCTCTTCATCGCTATAGAAACGATGTTTCTCGGTAAGATAATTATACGAACAGGATGTAACTTCAACATTTTTCTGGATCCACTAATGCAAAATGTAAACGATTCTATTCGACTTAAAGATATTAGTGCTACGTTCTTGCGATCTTTATTGGATTGCCCCATGTGAAGTTGCCATTTTGAATATGGACGTTCAAGAGGGTTCATGTGATCTGTTTATTTTTATTTGCTCGAAACGTTTATCTATATGTGTATAATTTTCCCGACAATAAATTAGAGCACTTATATCGTTGTTACATGAATTAGTACTTTACGTAAGTGTTTTAAAAATACTTTGCATTGCCTTATTTGTAAATCATTCTTCAAAAATATCAGAGGGTTAGGGGAATTTATGGTAAATGAAACGATAATTACTGATAAATTTTATATAACCATTTTTGGAAAAATAGTAATTCTCAAGGGAGTGATAGGAATGAGTCCGCCATGTTGATCCCGAATGTGATCCCAGGTGGCAGTAAAATTCAAATCTGTGAATATGTTTGCTGATAAAATTCAAATCTATAAAGATATTTATCGTTAAAATGGTGTGAATACTGATCTTTATAATAAAATAAAATTTGTATGGATTTAATATGAAATACTAAATTTTATTCTGTCACAATGTCAATTTCATGATAGAAAATAAATATTATTTTCAAATATCCGTTTATATCCCTCTATTATAAATTAACGAAATATCATTGATAATTATCGCGACAAGCAATGTATTAATCATAAATAATTCTGATTTTGCATTTATATATTTAATGTCACATTCTCCGAGCAATAAATAATATTTTGTTTCTCGTGTATTAATAAAATTTTTTTACGTACATGTACATATTCTAAATTTCTTAAAATCATAATATTAAAAGCAATTGAACTGAACACTAAAAATCGAATTATCAAAAAGGAAAAATACCATTAAATATCTAATAAATGCAGCTTAAATACAGTAACAATATACAATTGTTTATATTAATATTTAAACTACTAGCTGAAAGAATAGTTATGTTAACTAATCTAATTATTTCGGACGGTTTAGAATTAAAAATTCGTTGTTCGTTAAAAACTGTTGTTCGTATTCTCATGCGATGTCTAATAAAAGATCTATCAAATGTTCTTTAGTTTGTTTCCGTTGCAAAGGTACTAAACTTGAATTGAAATTAGTAATTAAATTATCTTCGATCGAAGATTAAATTTTAACATATGTATTTCTATATATATATAAGCATAGTTAATAAATCAGTGTAAAGTTATGAGAAGTTATTACGATAGATGTAGCAAATTATGACGATATATTTAAGCAACGCAGGAGTCTAAAGAAGAATATCATTAGGCTTATCGAAAATATCTGATTAACAAGGATCGGGTACACTATATCTTCTTTAAAGACTTCATTAAACGAAATATGAGTAATGTATATTCTTACCAATGCATCGCTTTATTAAGCTCAGTACAACATCCTTGCATAAACCGGTTACTGCAGCAAATTCAGCTGTCATTTAAAAGATTTTGCTTATCGACAAGTTGTTCTGTTCGAACGGCAACATGTAAATTACGTTCGAACTTGAAAATCGATCCGTTACGGAAATACTAACTTCACTAACGTAGAAATTTCAATGTCAGGCACACCTTGAAATGACTGCAATCGTTAATGTTTACTTAACCCCTTGCACTATGACCTATTTGTCAGGTGCGTCAGTCAGAATTAACTAAACACAGCTACAATATTAAAACAGACAAAGAATGTTGAAATGTTATGACAACATGGTATTATGCAATCCTTGACTATGCAAATTATAATTGGACTTGAACTCCAAATTGAAGCATATTCAAAATTCGAGTAAAATTGATCCCAACTGAAGTACCAGTGCGACACGAGTCAGACTCGTCAAAATAATACAAGGGGTTAACCCATTAACTGCCAAATTTTTACTTCAAGTTTATCGTGTGCATTGTAAAGTTATATGTTCAACATTTTTATAAGTTGGACAAGAGTGAAATAAAAGTAATTTGAAAAACTAGAATGTAGGTATTCACCTAACACAAATTTTATTTAATATAATTCTATTGCAAGTGATAAGAAAAATATATACATATATTCATATCCTCATTTGAAGATCACGGTAGTAAATGGTAATATAGATAATAATAAATGCAAGAGACGTGTACTTAAAAATAAAAAATTCCAGCCTTGCCTTCACTCCTTTGTTGAAAAGTTACAGTTACGAAAAAACATCATTTTTTTATACTATTAACATATTGATTATCATATGAAAATCGCCGAAAATTTCATTTGCTAGTTGACATGTGACTTTTATGCTACGTTTTGCATTATTTTTATGCTACATAATTTAAGAATTGTTAAAACTGTAAGATTTCATTATTTCAATTTAAAAGTTTTTAATTTTTAAATCTGTAGATCCAAACATTAAAAATTCTCAGAATCCTTAACATTCAAAAAATTTTCAAATTTCTTCAAATTTTTAAGATTCTCAAAACTCTAAAAGTTCACAAAATTTTCAAAATTCACAAAAATTTCAAAATTGTCTTTTTCAAAATTCGCAAGATTCTCAAATTTTTAAAATTCTTACAATTTTATAGTTTTCTAAAATTCTCCAAATTGTCACGATACAATTTTTAAAATTGATAAAATTTTTTTAATTCTTGAGATTTCTAAATTTCTAAAAATTGTCAATATTGTCGAAATTCTCCAAATTTTTAAACTTCTTGGAATTCTTCAAATTCTTGAAATGTTTAAAATTCTTGAGATTGTTAAATTTCATGAAATTATCAACATTCCAATTTTGAAAATCCCAAAATTCCCAAGTTATCAAATTCTGAAATTTCCAACTTCTCATGTTCTCAAATTATATTCCCAAATTTTCAAATTCACAAATTTCCATATTTCTAAAAAATCTATATTCTAAGATTTGAAGATTCCTCAATTTTCTTGAAACATAACTACTTAATTCCCAAATCTTCAAATCCACAAATCCTCAAATTCTCAAATTATCAAATTATCAAATTCTCAAATTCTCAAATTCTCAAATTCTCAAATTCTCAAATTCTCAAATCTAAAAATCTTAAAATCATCAAATTCTCATATTCTCAAATCCTCAAATTCTCAAAATTCTCAAATTCTCAAATTCTCAAATTCTCAAATTCTCAAATTCTCAAATTCTCAAATTCTCAAATTCTCAAATTCTCAAATTCTCAAATTCTCAAATCTCCAAATCTTCAAATCCACAAATTCTCAAATCCTCAAATTCTCAAATCCACAAATTCTCAAATCTTCAAATCCTCAAATCCTCAAATCCTCAAATCCTCAAATCCGCAAATCCTCAAATCCTCAATCCTCAAATCTAGAAATCTTCAAATCCCCAAATTCCAAAATATCCACACACTTAATATCTGAATTTCCAAATCCCACAATCCCAACATCCCCAAACCTCCAAGTCCTCAAATAATACGTAAAATAATGTAATATCATTAGTATTTGGTATGAGATAACTTGTATCTCTTGATGGAATATGGGGTGGTTATATTTAAAATAAAACAAAAACACTGTAGCTTTAAAAAGACTAAATGAATTTATTATTTAAGAAAAACGACTTGGAAGGACCTCTTTAAAATATGTTAATTAAACTTAATTTATGAACATCTAAATAACGCAATATATTTTTATACGTGTGAAAAATTATTAACAGGAAAACAATCACAAAAAAATATATATATATCATTTTTGTAAAACACACGAAAGTCTGATAAAAATTCAGCGGTATCTCACAAGTAGTTGATCGACGCATGAATTCGATTATCGACTTTTCAATACATACATTTATTTTTGTTAATTTAATTGAAATGAAAATTCAACATCTCTGAATTGAAATACACTATTATTTACAAATTAAATTTCGTAGTATGAAAAATGGCGGCAAAATGAATACCGTCATTCCGTGACTCTGATTAGGGGGACCCTAATCACTGGTACTCCACGTCTCCTGCAAAACGTATAATTCAAGATAAAATCACGCAATTGAATAACACATTTACCAACACACCTTAACATTTTCATCAGTGGAAGGTTTCTGAATTTAGTCCGATAAGATGGCTGCTTGAACGAGCAGGCCAAGTGATTCTCCCTTTTCACCATCATTCTTCTTCTTTTCTTTTTCTTCTTTAACCGTCTAACTTTGCAACGGCAAAGGTCGTACAACCGCATCTACATGAGAGGTAACGAGGAGCCGTTCTGTCGCAATAGCGAGACAACGCGAGTCACGATCGGTCAAGAGAGTTTCGTACCGAAATGCCGCTCTCAGACAAAATTGCATTTCCGTAACAGACATTCGCGGTTGCCACCCCCGTCTGTAAAAACTCGACCGTGAGAAATTGATCTGTTCGATCGAAAACACGAATGAGCATGAGAACACGAGATGAAAAGGAAGATCCTTGCTTGAAGGAATACGGTAATGGTAGTTTTTATGACACCAGATCATTCTACCTTGACCGAATTACTTCGACTGCATTTTTTTGTTCCTATTTATATATAAGTATTTGAGTTCAAGAAAGCAATTTTTCTTCCTTTGTGATGAGGTCATGTACAGAGATTGTGAACAAAATGAAATATTAAACGATTAGAATCTTTTATTTGGTTTGATTTATTAACACGTTAATGTAGCTACGAGATTATTTGTATTTAACCCGTTAGTACGCCTTGTAAATGTGATATATAGGATGAAATAGTGACACAATAAAATATACAGTGAAAACCAAGTTAATTGATATGATATTTTCGGGACACTGTGTACAGTGTTGCAGTTTTTTACCGTCAAACTTTATCAGTATATTCGAAATGCAAAAATAAGGGAAGGATGGCATATTAATATGGAGTTTTGATCACTTTATTAAGAAGTTATTATAAAAATATGAAATGATTTCGGACTGCTTCATTTTTCAACACTACATACAGTGTTGCAATTTTTTACCGTCAAACTTTATCAGTATATTCGATATGCAAAAATAAGGAAAAGATGGCATATTAATATGGAGTTTCGATCACTTTATTAAGAAGTTATTATAAGAATATGAAATGACTTCGGACTGCTTCATTTTTCAACGCTACATACAGTGTTGCAATTTTTTACCGTCAAACTTTATCAGTATATTCGAAATGCAAAAATAAGGAAATGATGGCATATTAATATGGAGTTTCGATCACTTTATTAAGAAGTTATTATAAGAATATGAAATGACTTCGGACTGCTTCATTTTTCAACGCTACATACAGTGTTGCAATTTTTTACCGTCAAACTTTATCAGTATATTCGAAATGCAAAAATAAGGAAAGGATGGCATATTAATATGGAGTTTTGATCACTTTATTAAGAAGTTATTATACGAATATGAAATGATTTCGGACTGCTTCATTTTTCAACACTACATACAGTGTTGCAATTTTTTACCGACAAACTGTATCAGTATATTCGATATGCAAAAGTAAGGAAAGGATGGCATATTAATATGGAGTTTCGATCACTTTATTAAGAAGTTATTATACGAATATGAAATGATTTCGGACTGCTTCATTTTTCAACACTACATACAGTGTTGCAATTTTTACCGTCAAACTTTATCAGTATATTCGATATGCAAAAATAAGGAAAAGATGGCATATTAATATGGAGTTTCGATCACTTTATTAAGAAGTTATTATAAGAATATGAAATGACTTCGGACTGCTTCATTTTTCAACACTACATACAGTGTTGCAATTTTTTACCGTCAAACTTTATCAGTATATTCGATATGCAAAAATAAGGAAAAGATGGCATATTAATATGGAGTTTTGATCACTTTATTAAGAAGTTATTATAAGAATATGAAATGACTTCGGACTGCTTCATTTTTCAACGCTACATACTGTGTGTCCCACTTTTATACGTAAAACTTTACCAGTATGATTACAGATGCTTATAAATGATTGTTTATAATTAAAATGATAGAAAAGTGTTATATCAAGATGTGCTCTTAAGTGTCTTATCGAAATATTGTGAAAAATATATGAAAAGACAATGACGATTTCCTCCTTCAATACTACATATGAATAATTGTCGACTTCCATATTTTTTTAATAATTTTTAATAACGCATTCAAAAGCCTATGTTCGTATAAATATTTTTTCTTATTTTTATTTATAGAATATACTCATAAAATTATATAGGCAGAACTGAAACACTTTGTATGTGAAATCGAATAACAAAGCACCTTGTTGTCACTTCGTATTTTTGTTATAAATTTTTGATATAGTGTTTGAAACCCTATGTTAGTATAACATTTTTTTATTGTTACGAATAGAATATATTAACGAAGTTTGGCTATGTAGAACTAGATCATCCTGCATGTAGCTCAATGTGAGCTAGATATTTGAATTGTATTATTTAAGTGGTCATGATGGCAACAAAGGGTGAGGAAGAATCACAATCCTTGATTTTTAGGGACTTTTGGAGATTTAAAAAAAGGATGGGTTGAAAATTTGGAAACCTTGTGATTTGGGGATGTACGGTTATGGAAATCTAGGGATTTTGAGAGTTAAAAATTTGAGGATATAGGAATTTGGGAATTTAGGGGTTTGGAGATAAAAGAATTTGAAAATCTAGGGATTTGGAGATCTAAGAATTTGAGAATCTAGAGATTTGGAGATTTAAGAATTTAAGAATCTAGGGATTTGGAGATCTAAGAATTTGAGAGTGTAGGGATTTAGGATTCTGAAATTTGGGAACGTAGAGTTTTTACTATGAAGATATTTTGAAATCTAAACACTCAGTGATATAAGCATTTGCATCTTTCGAAATTTGGAGGTCTAGAGATTTTAGAATGGAGAAATTTGGGAATCTGAATTATTCAGAAATCTAGAGGGTTCGAGTGTTAGAACAAGAGATTCGAGGACATAGAGATTTTGAAATGAGGAAATTTGGGAAATTAGATATTAAGAAATCTAGGAACTAGGGATTTAAGAAGTTGGGCATATGGGAATTCGGAGATCTAGGAATTTAAAAATCTGACAATTTGAAAATCTAAAGATTTGAAGATTTAAAAAGGGTTTAGGGAGTTGAGAACGGAGGAATTTGGAAACTTGAAAATTCAGACTTGAGGTTTTACAAATTTGAAGATCTACAGATTTTGGAATGAAGAAATTTGAAAATTTGGATATTCAGAAATCTGGGAATTTGGGTATTTTGAAATTTGAAAACTAATTTGCAAAATTAGAGATTTAAACATTTGTTGACATCCGGAAATTTGAATTTGAAAATAAAAAATTTTAATAATCCAGAAATTTAAGAATTTAAAGAATTACAAACTTTCGAATTTTAAAAATTTAAGAATTTCAGGTTTTGACAATTTGCGAATATAAGAAATTTGAAAGTGTTTGGTAATTACAATTTAATTATAGTCTAATAATAATTAAAAGTTACCAAGAAATAAACTATTACCAAGTAAATTACCAAGCAAATTAATATAGTTTCATTCCATCAAATAAACATTCATTAAATTTCTTTGCACGAATTTTTTCACTTTTCACTTGTAATATATCTGGAGGAAAGTCCTATATATGGCGTAATAATAAAAGGTATTACAGCTCTATACGATATAGCATATTAACAAACGTAAAATTATATTTAAATCAGTTATGAATTAGTAAAATAATGGTAAGTTATTCTAAAAACTTGTAACATATTGTTTTCCTCAGACTATCATTATAAAATCAATTTATGCGTTTTCATTAACATATCTTTACGGAATAACCAATATTATCCACTTAAGAATATTCTCCTTATAAAAAATTCATTCATGAATAGTTGAAAATGAATATTTCAAACTGAAACGTTTAAAAAACTAAAACGATAAACTTCAGAAGAACCTTTCTGCGCTTGAGAAATACTCCTTGAAAGGAGACCTCTTCATTTAATTTTATAATTTATGAAGATATTTTATCATTTTCACAAATCATCTCCTCTGTTCCTTCGATTTATCCAGCTGTTCTATCACATTTACCTAAACACTATCTGATTCTTCAGTTTATCTAAATATTCTATTACGTTCTCTAAACCACTTCGCGGACACGAGGAGGCCGATGAAGAGGTGATCCTCGACGTCTCCTCACGTTCTTCGTGTTACCGTCGGTATACAAAAATTACAGTGATGTAATTGTACATCTGTCACGAGCATATTGTCGACGAGTGTTGATGTTGTACAAGATGAGAAGAACGAGAAGACGAAAGGAACGGTGACTTTCTCGTTGACATTTCTGCATTTTCACGCGATTCTTTCGCGGCAATTTGCGGCTACGCAAATTAACTGTGCAATTATCGGCCACGTCACCGGGTTACGAAGACCGTGTAGCGAAATTAAGTCCTCGGTTATTCTTTGTAACGGTCGCTTACCGCAAGATGAACTCTGAGGGAATACTGAAAGAAATGCACCTGCGTTTGATTAAATGAAAATAATTACGAAATTCGTACATATTTTCTAAGTACCGTTCGCTCGCCACAAGATGAGTTCTGATATGATATTTCTAATGGGATATCTCTGATAGGATAGTTTGATTAAATGAAAATATGTATTACGAAATTTGTACATATTTTTACACTTCATATATATTTTTTACGCTTTGTTTTCCATAAGGTGAACTTTCATAAAGAAATGTAGTTGTGACTAACTAAATAAAAAAATGTTGAAACTTTCAAATATCTAAATTTCTTAATTCAGTTTCTAAATTTTAAAATTTTCGAGTTGTTAAACTATCAGATTGTCAAATTTTCAATTTTTTAATTTTTCAATTTTTCAAATTTTTCTAATTTTCAAATATTTAATTATTCGATTACTCGATTATACGATTGTTCGATTATTCGATTATTCGATTATTCGATTATCCGATTATTCGATTATTCGATTATTCGATTATTCGATTATCCGATTATTCGATTATTCGATTATTCGATTATTCGATTACTCGATTATTCGATTGTTCGATTATTCGATTATTCGATTATTCGATTATTCGATTACTCGATTACTCGATTATTCGATTGTTCGATTATTCGATTATTCGATTATTCGATTATTCGATTATTCGTTAATTCGATGATTGAATTATTCAGTTCTGGAAACCACACATTCTCATAATTGTCAAATTGTTATATACCCTCAAATTCAGAAATTTTTAAATTTTCAAAACCTGAACTTCAAAATATCCAAACGTTCAGACACCTCAATTTCCCAGCTTTAAAATTTCCAAAGTGGTCAATATATGTATGATATAATATTGTGAATAAATATTGCGAACTTTAAAGTGTTAATCTGTACTGATCGTTCGATGAAATGTCTTACTATGAAATTTCATTTTGTGGAAATTTAGCTGACGATAATCTGATGATAATTTCAACAAAGAATAAATAAATGAACTGTTTTTTAAATAATTATAACTTTCTGTGTGACATATTACATTTCAATTTCCGGTAGGATTAGTCCTACGTATATGTGTACAATTTATAATTATCCAATGATAGAAGTAGGATTAAAACTGTCTAATAAAAGTTATGATTTTTGTTATTTATGTTCGGCAAACGAGAAAAGAATTATAAAAACAGAAGGAACTCCTTAATATCTATAACTGATTACTTGAGTCGTTTATTTTGAAAGTGACCTGTGTTCAATCTATAATTGATAATCTTAGAAACTGCGGATTAATAATTAATTATTAATTAGATAATATAATAATTAATTAGTATTGATGCGACATAAACTTCGAAGCACTATGACTTCTTCAAATCCCACAAAATGTAGATGAACAGTAAATCGATATGTAATTTATATAGTTAGACCATTTCCTGAATTACATAAATGGTGTTTTTCAAGTGTTGTAATGAATTATAAATATTGTTTTCTCAGTTTAAATCTAATTATTAATTTTGAAAGTGGTTTAAATCTATTCTTGGTAAGAAGACACGTATTATTTAATAATTGCTATTATTTTAAAAGAAATTGGAAATTTATTCTCTTGGATCCACTTCAGAAGTGTAATACATACTTTAAAAATAACATACATTAAATTTAAACATCTCAATTTAAACATAAATAGACTTAGCCAACGTTCAAAGTGAACAACTCACTTATTCAGTTATAACACATTTTACAGACTACTTTCTGATTCATTTATCACTCACGTATTACTCGTTATCTCAGATTGAGTGTATTTTATTTAGGTAATTTTTCTTACTTATTTATGAATAAGTATATTCCTCAGTAAAAAATAATTATTCTCTGAATATCAACAACGAACAAGGGGCCAATTATAGTATCTTCACTGTAATGGTTCGAAAACAGTTACTAGCCAATTAGTCACTCAGCACTGTTTAAATTTTACATAATTATTATTGACTTCATATAATTTCCATAATACATATGTGTATAATTTTAACAAATGTGTAATCATTTTATGAAATTTCAACGTTGGTAGGAATATAACGTGCAACTCAATGCTTTATAATATACTTATATTTAAAAATTTTTAAATTCCCAAATTTTTGAACTTTTAGATTATCAGCTTTTCGTTCTTTTAATTTCCAAATTTCCACATTTCCACATTTCTACATTTCCGAATTTCCAAATTTCCCAATTCCCAAATTTCTAAATTTCCAAATTCCCAAATTCCCAAATTTCCAAATTTCCAAATTCCCAAATTCCCAAATTCCCAAATTCTCAAATTCCCAAATTTCTAAATTTCTAAATTTCTAAATTTCTAAATTTCCAAGTTCCCAAGTTCCCAAGTTCCCAAGTTCCCAAATTCCCAAATTCCTAAATCCCAAATCCCAAATTCCCAAATTTCCAAATTCCTAAAATTCCCAAATCGCAAATTCCCAAATTCCCAAATTCCCAAATTCCCAAATTTCCAAATTTTCAAATTCCCAAATTTCCAAATTCCTAAAATTCCCAGATTCCCAAATTCCCAAATCCCAAATTCCCAATTTCCAAATTTCCAAATTTCCAAATTTCCAAATTTCCAAATTTCTAAATTTCCAAGTTCCCAAGTTCCCAAATTCCCAAATCCCAAATTCCCAAATTTCCAAATTCCCAAATTTTCAAATTCCCAAATTTCCAAATTCCTAAAATTCCCAAATTCCCAAATTCTCAAATTCCCAAATTTCTAAATTTCCAAGTTCCCAAGTTCCCAAGTTCCCAAATTCCCAAATTCCTAAATCCCAAATCCCAAATTCCCAAATTTCCAAATTCCCAAATTTTCAAATTCCCAAATTTCCAAATTCCTAAAATTCCCAAGTTCCCAAATTCTCAAATTCCCAAATTTCTAAATTTCCAAGTTCCCAAGTTCCCAAGTTCCCAAGTTCCCAAATTCCCAAATTCCTAAATCCCAAATCCCAAATTCCCAAATTTCCAAATTCCTAAAATTCCCAAATCCCAAATTCTCAAATTCCCAAATTCCCAAATTTCCAAATTTTCAAATTCCCAAATTTCCAAATTCCTAAAATTCCCAAATTCCCAGATTCCCAAATTCCCAAATCCCAAATTCCCAATTTCCAAATTTCTAAATTTCCAAGTTCCCAAATTCCCAAATCCCAAATTCCCAAATCCCAAATTCCCAATTTCCAAATTCCCAAATTTCCAAATTCCTAAAATTCCCAAATTCCCAAATTCCCAAATTCCTAAATTTCCAATTTCCCAAATTTCCCAAATTTCCCAAATTTCCAATTTCCCAAATTCCCAAATTCCCAAATTCTCAAATTCCCAAATTCCCAAATCCCAAATTCCCAAATTCCTAAATTTCCTAAATTCCCAAAATTCCAATTTCCCAAATTCCCAAATTTCCAATTACCCAAATTCCCAAATTTTCAAATTTCCAAATTTGTGTATTTGAGAATTTGTAATCTGTAAGTTTCCAAATTTTTAAATTTCCAGTTTACCAAGTTTTGTAATTACTACGTTGCCGAATTTCTTAGTTTCTAAATTGTCAATCTTTGCATCTGCCATCTTTCTCAATTTCAAAATTTAAAAATTTCCAAATTATCAAACTTTCAATTTCTTAAATTATCAAATTTAAAAATTTCCAAATTGCATAATTTTTAAATTTCCAATTTAACAAATTCTAAATTTGAAATATTTATAAATAACTAAATGAACAAATCGCTAAGTTTGTTTGAGTGAACAGATTTATATATTTCTAAATTTCTAAATTTCTAAAGTATCACTGTGTTAAACGAAATCATTTCAAATCGTGGCAATCAAACCATTAAATAAACTTCAATTAATTTAAGATAACGTTTTGAATAACAAAAAAGATTATTCAGTTTCGAAGAAATGATGATGATACAAAATTTTATGTTTGTTAAAAACAAGCACCGTTAAGTGGTTATGTAACCTGAGCATCAACATATTTCATTAAATATTTATTAAATAAATCATATACATTTTCAAGTTTATTTCGACGTGACTGCATCAAACTTTAAAAATATAAACCATCTCATCCTCGTAAGAAACTTTCCTGCTATCAAATTTAAAAATATCACTTCCTGCGATAAATTTTATTCGGCAAAAATTCGATTTAAATTCATCAAATTGGAGGTTAATTTTAAACCTTGTTGGGGAAACACGTATTGTGATTGATCATTACAACAGAAACTACGTAGTATTTTTTTCAAATATTATTGATCCATGTATAATTCATGAAATAAATGATGCTAATATCTTGGATCTTTTTTCTTAAATTATTCTTGTTTCGTCACCTTAAATTGTTCTATTTGTGTGAATGTCACGGTGTATATCGTTTATATTTTCATGCTTTAAGAAAACATTTCTCAATGACCAATCAGTGAATGACAATAAAAAGATGATTATTTTCAATAGCATCGAAGTTGTAATATTAGTTAATAAACGTACATCAATTAAGGTGTGAGAATACATTTGTTCAGCCTTTGATGAACATATGCGAAGGTAATCGCACATTTGCTGATTGTCACATCAAAAATGATTATGATTAATCGATTAGAGGTAAACGTATCTAAGAACGCTTATTAATATTTTCAATCATTTAATCCATCTTTTTTGTTGAATACAGAATCAATTACAAGATTGACGATAAATGATTTTTGCTTTAGCGTTCAAAATATGGTCATAGAATTTAGAGTCAGACAACGTTAACTCCAAAAATTCACTTTTTGTGTTAATGACAGATTTACGATCACAAAAGTTGTACGTTTCGACTACAAAAATGTTATTATGAAAGAATGAACTGTTTACAAGTATTTCGAGATAAAATTTTGATTTTGTGAAATTTATTAAGAATCAAAGAACGCTAACTAGACATAGTGTTCTCTCGCCTGTAAAATTATGTTTTTGGAGTGGACGTTGCCTGACTCTAAACTTTCAATTTACACTAATTCTCAGAAGTTGAAGAACTTGTTAACTTAGATCATTTTTAGTACAAAAATATAAATTAAGTTACATGAGATTATAATTTACAATTATATATTAAATTATAACTGCCTTTAATATTTTGATATTTTTGTATATTTTATTGTTAGCTATTTTGCAAACAATTTGTCGATTAATTTCCGTGAAAATTATGTTATTTTTGTTAGATTATAACTTTTTATTACTAGCGAAAATTTTTGTTTTAAACATTTATTTAAACATGACGTGAATATGAAGTTTACTTTGGATTTAATATTTTTATATATAACTTACTATTATATCTTCCATTAATTCTCCTTTTATTTCAGTCGATCAAAATTAATTTCTACATTTGATATTTTAGTAAAAATTTTTCTGTAATTTTTATAGCACGGTGTACGAATATTCTATTTAAAAATATTTTGTGCTTACATTATTCAATTTTTAATGTAACAATATCAACAAGTCATATTTTAGTTGATACGATTTTATTTCCTTGCTTACCACTAATTTTACTAAATATCTAAAAGTCTGTTTTACATAATGGATTAAATATCGCAAAAATATGAAAGACTTACTAAAAAGTACTTAATCAAAAAGATGTTCTCTGATTTTAAAGAGAATCAATCTTTCTTTTAAACAAAGTTCGTAACATTTATATTTCTCAAATAATAAATCAATGCAAATTGCTTTGAATGTACGTTAAAATTATTAAAAACTGTCTATGATTTTTCTTACAATCTGCTGTGTTTTCAATAGTTATTTTTAAATTTTACAAAGATTCAGAATTTATAGACGTATGAAATAAGAAGATATGAAGTATAAAGTAAATACAGAAATCATATAAAACAAACAAAAAATGTAGCGATATTCCAAGAAGGTCCTAAAAAGATTTCTTAAGGTAATCATAAGGTAATCATAAAGATGATCTAGGGAGAACTTAAAGATAATTTAGGGAGTACCTACGAAAATTACAGAGAAAACCTAAGGATAATGTAAGAAGAATTTTGGAAGATTTTATGAAGATATTAGAAAAACCTTGATATAGATTTCAGAGACGTTCTAAATCTACAAAGCACCTTAACAGATTCCGTGAGAACACGAAAGATTCTAGTAAAAAACTAGGGACAGTCTGAGGAAAGTATAGGAAAAATCTAAGAAGAGTTAAGAGAACCTAACGAGATTTCAGAACGAATTTAGAAAGCATTCAAGAAGATTCTAGGCAAATCCTAGGGAGGTTCCAAGAAAATTCTAGGGAAAATCTAATACGACACTTACGAGGACCTATGGAGATTTTACACGGAATCTAGGAAGAATCTAAGAAGATTCTAAAAGGTTACTAAAGAGGTTTCAGAGAGATCCTAGGAAAAATCTAGCGGGACTCTTACGAGGACCTGAAAAAATATCAGATAGAACTTAAGGTGAGTCCTTAACCCTAAGATCCTAGGAAGATCACAATAAGTACCTTAAACATTTCCTTTTAAGTAAGGGAATTACCCTTCCCTTCTTAAAAGGAAGGGTAATTGCACACAGGTGCCATAATCGATAATTTCACGTGTAAAATGCATGTAGCTTGTTTGAACGTTGCACAACTGAAATTACATATTAACAGTTATGGCTGTCCATTTGATGAAAGACATTAAAAACGACGTTCAACGTTTAGGTTAGCCGTACTTGAAGTTCGTTTGCATACGAAACGATTATCTCGTGGAAAATTAAACTTAACAGAGAGATAAAGAATACAATGTAATTGATGCCTATTCGAGTTGTAACACGCAACGGAATATATTTAAGAATTACGTAAATTTCAAAGTTAATCCGTGATGCAAACTGCAATGAGATCAGGAAGAACAAAACGTAGTTTCCGCTAGTGTCATTAGCTTAAGTAACCATTTTTTAGCGACGATGACCTTGCTCAAGTAGGAAGCACATAACCAGTTTATGAAGTTTTAGGACTACATTAATAAAAAAGTAAATTCTTAAGAGGATAATTGTATTCCTTCTTAGCATTCAACACATTCTCCTAAATGTTTATATGTACAGGATTTTTACAGTTTTTTTGCAGCATAATTGTATACTAAAATATGATGAAGTATAAATATAAATAGAAATTCGAATGTACATAATACGTCAAAATATTCAGCGTGTATAGGTTAGATAATAGGATTGTATCATTTGTAAGCAAATACCTCATACAGTGGTGGACAAAAGTATTCGTACACTTGAAATATAGAAATAAAAAGAACAATATTTTCTATATTATTAAGTATATTTAATCATATGTAGCTGTATATTAAACATTACACTTACAGCAACAAATGACCCAAAACCGAAGGCAATAACATCATGTAGTAACTTGAAATGACTTGAAATTCACGAGACTGTAAGAAATCGCCGGGACAAAAGTATTCGTACACTTAATTATTGCTACAATTATTTTAGCAGGAATTTTATAAATTAATATTTTGTATGATAACCCTTCCGGCGAATCACTTCACGTAATCTATCGGGCATTGACAACACCAAATTTTTAACGAAGTCAGGTTCTATATTACACCATTCTCTTTTTAATATTTCTTTCAAGTGTTCTTTCGACGTTATATCACGTTTTCGCACATTTTTTTCTAGTTTCGCCCATACAGGTTCGATAAGATTTAAGTGAGGCGATTATGGAGGAGTTTCTAACCTGTGAAGAGTATGGTATAACATCCACTAACGCACTATATGGGCTGTATGTTTCAGGTCACAGTCCTGCTGAAAATAAAATGTTTTTCCAATGCCTAATTTATCTGCACTATTTTGTAAATTTTCGTTTAAAATATTTAAATATAAATGTTTCACCATTATTTTATTTATTATCACTAAATTGCCGACTCCAGAAGTAGCAATACATCCCCACACCATCACACTTCCACATCCGTGTTTCGTCGTCGGTTGCATATTTTTGAAATCCAATTCAGTATTAGCTTTCCGCCATACTTTTGACACACATTTGACAAATTTTGACTCGTCGGAAAATACTACGTTTTTCCAGAAATCGTCGCTAACATCTATGTATTGTTCTGCAAATTCGAATCTCTTTTTTTGTTTACTTTGCTTATGAGTGGTTTCTTTCTCGCAACTCTACTGTTATATCCGGCCCGATGCAGCACTCCTCGTTCTGTTTCAGGGTGAACTTCTTTCAGCATATATTCTTTAAGGTGTGATGCAGTTTCAGATGCACTGGTATTTGGTTTTTCTTTAATAGTTCGGACGATTTTACGCTCTTCTCTCGTAGTTAATTTTCGGGGTCTACCGGTTCTTTCTTTATTCCGCAATATTCCCTCTTTTTTATACTTGTTCATAATACTTTGTACAGTCGATCGACTTCTTTTTAGTATTTCTGATATATTTCTATATGATTTACCTTCTTCATGTAACCGTATAACAATTTTTCTTTCTTCCAATGTTGTTTCATTGCATTTTTTCCCCATATTGCAAATGTTAGTGTTAAAGTGTACTTGCCACGATTACTACTGACTAAACTAACATAACATATACTAATGTAATGGTTCCATTAATCAGAATGTCCTGATGTCACCGCAACTGTTGTATTTATCAACATAAATGATAATGTACGAATACTTTTGTCCCGGCGATTTCTTACAGTCTCGTGAATTTCAAGTCATTTCAAGTTACTACGTGATGTTATTGCCTTCGGTTTTGGATCATTTGTTGCTGTAAGTGTAATGTTTAATATACAGCTACATATGATTAAATATACTTAATAATATAGAAAATATTGTTCTTTTTATTTCTATATTTCAAGTGTACGAATACTTTTGTCCCCCACGATATGTGAAATATTAAAAATTTATAAATACAATATTACTTAGAAGCTTTCTACTAACATCAATAAATTGTTTACTTAACATAACACTAATTTGACTATAATTGGTTAAATAGTAAATATGATATAACTGTAAAAGAAATACAGATAATCATGTAGGAATTTATGAGTTTAGATATGACCATTTAGCATTAATGTCTTCTACACTTAATTTCACATTAAATTTACTATAAACTTCTTATAGCACCCTGCAGACTATCTTCTACATTCCTCGTTTTTAAGCTATGTAAAATCAATTAACGGTTCTTCTTGATTATTACACAAGTTTAATTAACTCCAAACTAAAAAACAATTTTAAGATAAATAATTAAATCTTTATATCACCAAGTCTATAATAAAATGCTCGTTCAACGACGTTTACACGGAAATACGTTTAAGTTATGCTTGCACTGACATTTAAACGTACCCTTTGCAATAGTTTCACTATTAAACGCATCTTATTATGCATTCAAATCCCTTAAACGGTATGGTGTTGAAACGAAACGAATCGACAACAAATATGAAAGCTTACTTTCAGCAGCATATTTAAATCTGTTGCAATCGTCCTAAAATCGGTTCAGTATTTTCAGAAGTTCGACTCTATTGACCCTTAAAAATCACTGCCTCCACAACATTCAATGCAAAGAGCCTTCAGAAGCCTCAAACAGTAAAAGATTTCAGTGCTAACATACATATGTGACTACATCAAAATATAGATCAGAAAAGAACATTTCGTTTTTTGGCAAAAATTTTTAAATGCAGAAACTTTTTTGTATTAGAAAAAGTTTTCAAGATATTAAGAAAAATATATTTTTCATCCCCAACTTTGAGGGTTGTGTTCACCTCTTAAAAATGAATTGCCGATGAAAAATATATTGGTGAAATATTTTTTCGAAATTTATTGTGCATGTTACTTAAAATTGGTTATTAAACTTGGAAAATTTTCTTCGTCGGTATCGAAAAATACATATTGTTTATTGTTATCAGTAACTATTTACGGATACCTTACTTTATTTATCCAATTTTATTCTTTCATACTAAGGTGACAAAGAAACGCCGAAATCGGTCATTTCTCGTACCCCACCACTTGTCTTATGGCACTTGTGCGAAAGCAAAAATGCGTGTCAGGATTACAACTAGAATGACGTAAACGAAGAATCCGCAATAATTGTGCAAGAATCACGAATGAACAGGAATCTTCTACTGTCGCGTGTTTAACATATAAGTATCTACTTTTCGATGCTTTCGTTTCCTTCATTTAGTATTATGGGTTTGAGAACGCAAAAACTCTTATAAAAAATAAATGTCAGACCGTAATATGACTTTTTGATGATTATAGGAAGGATAGTTTATTTTATTCGAATAAAACATGTTTAATAAATTTTGTTCGAAATTATAATAAGAACTAATCTAATTATTATTTTGGTCCGCTATTTTTAATATACTTATTTTGAAATAGAATGTGTAGATTTATTTGAAAATAATAACAATTTAATTAATATTAACAATTGACAATAAAATATTAACAATTTTCTTAAATTATAAAAATAAATAGTTGATAATACAATTGAATACAGGAAACATAACTGAAAAAGTCAACTTGAGAAAACTTTCAGTCATTTTAGAACTTCATACAATAAAAACACTTGATTTTGAAAGATCAATTGCTGATTCTAAATTTCTGAATCAACGAACTTGTAAATTTCGAAATACCCAATTTGGCGAAATGTTACAGTCTCTGAATTTCTAAATTCCTCGATTTCAAAATTTGTTACTTTCTTAACTTCAAAACGTACAAATTTCTAAATACCTAAATTTCCAAATATTTATTTATAAGTTTCCTAATTTTTGAAATTTGTATATTTCTAAACTGCCAAGTTTCCAAATCCCTAAATTCCTAAAATCCTGAATTTCTAAAAAATGTAGAATAGCTTTAGAGCAAATACAAATCGAATTCTATCGCATAACCTTAAAAGTGCTATAAATGTGAACCCATTGATTCAAAATTATATTAAATTTTATTACTTTATTGCACATTATTTATAACAAAGAGAGCAATTCACAATGAATGAATTTTCAATTGAGAGATAGTAGTAAATATGTTAGATGTCGATTAAATTAACCAGTATTTTTCATAGTCAATTATTTTTAATCGCAAGTATTAACACTATAGCTGTCAGAACAAAAATGTGGAGCAAAAAACGTTATAATTTTAACTGTATGTAATTATACAATATATGCCTAATGTTATAATTATGCATAATTTTATAATAAATACAATTATATATAATCACATAAAGTATATAATAATAATATTACAATTGTATGTAATTATATAATTATATAGTTACAATTATAATTATATAGTTACAATTATAATTATTCAAAACAAAATTATTTTTTGTTTGATAATTAAATTTCAGTATCCTATAAATATTTTCCTTAATTTTTTTAATTATCAACCGCAAACAGTTAACTGGTTCAGTAGGGTAGAAAAAGGTTTGGTCTTCCTGTACGATTTTTCAGGACGTACAGAATGACTGCGAAAGAATTTTTTGCCTATTTTTAACTCCGTCCTTTGCAATAAAGAGAGAGTATCAAATGCCTATCGCTACCTGTGGAAACACGGTAGCCGGAGGCATCCTCGGTGTCTTCTTCGTTCGCGGCGCATCTTCTGAAATGGCAAGGTCACCGGTAGTTACGTCACCAACTTTCCTCGACTCCTCTTAACGCGTATAACACACCGAGAAAACTAAATGTCACAATTACCAAGGACGCTCAACCGCGTGCTCGATTGCCTCCAGGCACTGGAGACCAAACGACGAGGGTAAGAATCCAACGTTCCTCGGTTTCGGCTTTCACATTCGATACGGCTACATGAGCAGCGATGGAGATTCCAAATTCCCTCAAGTTTCCAAGCAATTTGAACATACACTAGGCCATGTTGCTACTGGCATTAATATCCGGACACAGTACTACTCCTGCATTTGCTGTTTTGCATGAGATGAGTTAATTTAGATGTTGTAAGAAAGATGACATTGTAGATTAAAAATACATCCACAACTTCTTTGTGCTATGATATTTAGTTGAACATTTTGAACAAAATGTATTTGCACGCCTTATTAATATTCGTACACTTTGTACCAGCTAGCATAGAAACCATTTGAAATAGCTTTGCTTTGCATACAAATGTCTGGAATATAATTCTACTTTAAACTAGAATTTATTATGCAAGAAAAAGGAAATACTAGTTTTAATAAGAGACAACTTGTCATTTGTCATAGAGAGAAAGATAAAACTTCTTAAGGAATAGCAAAGAATAGCAGCTATTAGCAACAAAGAAGAATACTGTAGCAGATATTAGAAGATATAAGAAAAAAAATCACATCGAATTTGAGAAACAAAAGGGAGAACCTTAAACTTTGAATGAAAGAGAAGAAAAAAATGAATATGAAAAATTAACAAAAATCCGCATTGTAGTGCTATGCAGTTAGCTTCAGAGGTTTGTCATGAAAGTGAAAAAGAAAATAATGAGGAACAATGGATATAATGTCTCGAAAGCAAGAAGAAAACTATACATTAATGACATAAATGGGGAAAAAAGACTGATTTTCGCCAGAGAATTTGTTGAGTCTCAAGATTGGTGGACGGATGTTATTTTCGCTGATAAGAGTAAATATTTTATTATTAGTTCAGATAAAAGAAGTATAGTATGGCGAAGAGTAAATAAAGCTCTACAGCCAAAAAGTCTAAAACCTACTTTAAAACGCAGAGGAGGTTCTGTGATTGTATTTGTGATTGGTTTTCGTTGACGATATTTTAGATAATAAATTTTTGGACCTTTTAAACAAAGTTTACTAAAAACTAAAAGTGAAAATAATATGAAAGACCTTCAAATTTTATCAGTATAATGATTCAAAGCACAAAATTCAAGTAATACAGAAATATTTGTTATATAATTGTCCACAAGTTTCATATCCATCTCCAAAATCTCCAGATATAAATCCCATAGAAAATCTATGGGATCAAAGATCAAAGAATTAGGAAACCTTGAATAAATTCAAAAATTAAATTGCAAATGAGACTGAAAGAATAATGGCATTCTATTTCTTCAGAATATTTGAACAAAGTTATTTTTAATATACCCTAATGATTGCATGAGTTTATTAAACAAAAAGGGTTTGAAACAAAATATTAAAATCGTATTTTATATATAAATTCTTTATTTTTCATAAAATATTCAAACACTAACGTGACAATATGATAATTTGTTGCTTAAAATATAATACACATTGAAATGTTATAATTGAAAAGAAATTGTTTATTGTATATGTTCAAACCACAGTAAATGATTCGTGTTTTGGTAAAGCAGTCTGATATATAAATCATCCCTTCCTGAATACAATAACAAATACAGAAGTACTACAGTGTTATTTCTGTTAACACTTTGGCAACCATTATAGTCATATGTGACCAACGCTGTAAATTCAGTTAAATTAATTATTTACGAAAACAGCAAATTGAAGAAACTTTTAAGAGTTCTTAATATTGAGACAATGATATAGTAGATTAAAAGATAAAATTAAAAGCCTTGTTCTTAATAATTTATATTAAAGTGTGTCTAGCCACAAACAGGCACAACCTCTCTTGCATCGACCCCTTTTGAAAGAACTGTTTTCTTCATCAACCTCCTTACATTTTTCTCTACAATATGCAATATATAACATGATTGCACATAAATAACTTAAAAATAGCAATTTGAATATGTTCAGAAAAAGAAGGTATGGCTTTTTCGCTTCAAATCTTTGAAACAACGAAGTATTTTTTAATGTCAAAATGTCGGCTGTTTTTACCTCTTCTGTATAAATACCGTAAAATAAACAAGGATTGCTCAGAACTTTTTAGTTTCGCCACGTGAGGCTCCCGAAGTCTAAGTCCGCCATTTCCCTAAACCTTCAAGGATTTGTTCTTTTACCTAATTAAAAATCAATTAGTAATTACTCAATCTCGTATTAACTACTTGCAAGTATGAATAATAAATGCAACAAAATATTGTGAACATAAAAATACTACCTAATAAAATTGTCAACTACTTCAGTACGGCACTCTACGCGTTAACAAGAAAATTGGCTCGAAAATAAATTAACACACTCTATAAATCTTTCACTTTTTTTCCAACAAAATTGTCATCTTACCATATTGTTAATCGCTGAAGTAGTCTTTCCTTTATTCATTTTATTTTCTACGCGTTAATATTAAATGTTCGAGTACAGGATTCCGCACACTTTTTCCTCTAGAACGTTTATTCTTTGCATTATGTTAATATTTTCACGATAACTATTTAAAAATGCTAATCGCACGCATCCAATTAATTAGCCAAACTAGAATTTCATTTTTATTATATACTCTTAAGTCCTTGAAATTGTTAACTGCTAGCTCCTGAAACTTTACGATACTCACAAACCGAACATTGGCTAAATTTAGACAACGTAATATAACGAGATGCGAGATCTTATCCTGAACAATAAATGTATATGATAAACAAGTCGAAATGTAAATTAAATTCTTTATATGACCCTCCAGAATGGCCTTTCATTTTTTATAGCATAAGTGTGATGTTCAGACAGCGGAGACCTTTCAACCGTTTATACTTTCAGACTCAAGAGTATAATATTACGCATTCCAAAGAGCTGACCGATTTCTGCACCTGCCACTCTGAAATTAAAGAAACTTTTTTTCCAAAAGAGGATATTGAAACAGTTTAATTATAATTTTATTAACGTAAGGTTGTAACGTTTGATGTATACTCAAGTGCAACGCAGGTTTTCTAAGGGCAAGAATAAAGGCAGATTTCTAAACAAAAAAGGAGAACGGAGGGATATTCATCTTCTGTGTATAGGGTATTCTTTAAACTAGTTTTTCATAGAAATAGTTTGTTCTATAGACCTAGTTTCTTCCATAGTCCTAATTTCTTTCTAGGCCTGGATTTTCTCTAGATTTAGTTTTTTTTCAGATTTAGTTTTTCTTTAGATTTAGGTTCCTCTTGAATTAAGTTTCCTTATATCTTTCTTCTTCTAGATCTAGGTGTCCCCAGATTCAGAATGAATTTCTTCTACATAGGTCGAGGTATTCTTAAAATGAGGTTTTCCTAGAGTTAATTTTTTTCTACGTACAAGTTTTTCATAGATCTAAATTTTTCCTGTGTTTGTTTTGGTGAAACTAAAGTTCCCTAACACCAGAATTTTCCTAATTCTAGGTCTCCTCTAGTCTTCTCTACTTTAGAATCTTCCAAAACCAAAAATAAATCTGATTCTTATAAAAAAAGCTTTCGATCTGGTCAATAAAATTTAAATAAAACAAAAATTTCGATAAAATATGACATTGCTGATCGGCAAATTTATACAAGAACCTATCTTGAGTCACCGGCTATTATTTCGTAACTGAATACGAAAGTGAAACAATTTAAACAAACTGTAATATACTTAATTTATACATAATATATAATATTATATATTATATATAGTATAGTATCTGCTGTATAATTAATTGAAAAATGTTTCATCAAGATCCAGCATGGCTAAAAACGATTGCGACACTAAAACTGTTATAAAAATCTAAATATCGAGGGAAGTAATATTATTTATAATAAAGCAAACACTGAAAATGAAGAAAGTTTTTAAAATATCTTATACTATGAGTTTAAAAATTCAAATAAGTAATGCAAAGGACAAACACGAGTTTTAACAATTTTTATTACTGACAAATGCAAACTCGAATAATAAACAAAAATTAGCATAGTAATAATAATGTCGTTATACTTTCCTTACCCCCTTGCACTCCTCAATTTCTTTCACCTACCGACTTCTTAATTTACAAGATAGACGAAGAAAGGGGTTCTCAATAAAATGTATTGCGACAGGCCGGAGTATGTGACACATACATTTTTCTTTTATTACAAGTAGTAAATAAATGATAATATACATATTCAACCAATTTATTTATCTGAATTATTTATGAAATCCAAGAGAAATGTGATCTCGAGCCACACTCGACATAGGAGTGCAAAAGGTTAAATAACAACAATTTTCAAAGGTATAAAATCCTAATAGGTCAAGGAAGATTGTATCCACAAAATCCGGCGTCAGTCATGATTTTTGCGGCATTCAATCACAGTATCGTTTTATTTTCGAATATTCTATCACGACTGTTCGAATAAAATTCAAGATTATTGTAAATATTCTTCATAAATATACATATTTACATTCGAAGCAATTTATAATCACTAGCTACAGGTAGCTGCTGTTTCCACACCGCTGCCATACTCTGTCGCTGCTCAGGTGGATCATCCGAATTACGAAATCACTAATATCTTGTAAGTGACTGTTTCGTGTCTGCTCTTCCCCGGATAAAAAAAAGTAATCGTTACAGGACCCGTCTACATTTGATGTAGGTATAACAGGTTTTTTCGAACACACGATTTGATGAACACTGGTTATTGAATAAGTGATGAAGACAGCGAAGAATTGGATAAAACGTCAACACTTGAAAAACGAGTTTGAAGCTGTTCTCGTGTCCGACTGTCGCTGATAATCGGTGCTATAAATTTCATTCAATTAATCTAAAAAAGTACTCTATATTAATAGTGAACAGAAGAATTAAATTGCAAATGAGATATTCTTAAACTTTAGAAGACATTTCTAGTCGAGCTCCTTGTATTTATGACCTGGAACTTGTAGCACCTTATAAATTATTTAAAACTCTACAATAAAATATTTTTATTATTATATGATTCCAGTAAAATGTTTTTGGTATGATGGGACTGTAGTGAAATACTTTTACATTCTGAAAGTAAGATTACAATGAAACACTTTTACTACGAAAGAACTATGATAAAACACTTGTTCTGTGATTTAACCAGAATAAGACATTTTTATTACAGCAAAACTATAATAAAATACATATACTATAGTAGAACTATAGCAAAATGCTCCGACTATGATGAAATTATGATAGAGTTTTACTATGATGAAAACACACACAGTATGTCTGAAAAGTAACGGAACTTTTTAAATAAAAAAAAAGTATTAGTTATTTTGCCAAAATTAATTTTTTTTATTCAAAATACATACCTTCCGCATCAATACACCGCTGGGCACGCTCAGGCAATGTTGACATAGATTTTTTTTATGTCGTTTTGCGGAATCGCTTCAATCACCCTTGTCACAGCTGCTTGGACCTGTGTAACAGTGTCATAAAACGTTCCTTTCATGGCTAATTTCAATTTTGGAAAAAGGAAGTAATCGCATGGAGATAAGTCAGGCGAATATGGAGGACATTGGAGCACACAGACTTGTTTTTTCGCCAAAAATCCACGAACAGCGACAATTCTGTGACTTGGTGCATTATCATGCAACAGAAACCAACTTCCCGACGCTCGATATTCGGGCCTCACACGAACAATTATTTTCCACAAACGTTCCATAACACTCAGATAATATTCGCCATTAACATTTTGTCCCTGTGGAACGAATTCCCGAAGTATAATACCTTTAGAACCGTTTAGAATTTAGAAAAACCCCAAACCTGGCTTTGGGTCGTCTTCCAAAGTATCACGACTATCCTGGAATCGCTTATACCACTCGAACACACGTGTACGGGATAAACAATGGTCGCCATAAACATTTTTCATTAATTCAAATGTTTCTGTAAAAGTTTTACCGAGCTTTACCGAGCAGAATTTAATATTCGCTCTCTGCTCCATCGTGATTTTGTGACACGGTGACAAAAGGTTCTGTCGCTTTAAACGCTATAAGTTTACAATTCGCTGCTCGATTCTAATAAGGATTGGTTTGTTTTGTAGGGAAGGAATACTGTTTTCAGATAGCATATTGTTTTAATAGATGGTGCTAGTAGTTTTCCTTGAATTTAAAGAGTTCCGTTACTTTTCAGACATACTGTGTAAATAAACATTTGTATCATGATATAACTGTCGGAAAACTTTACTGTGGTAAAGCTACAATTTTTACTATTATAAAACTATGATAAAGTGTTTTTACTGTAGTAAAACTATATAGTAAAACACTATTATTGTGTATTAAAATATACTAACTGTATTATAGCTGCAATAAAATATTTTTACTGTGATAAAGCTATGGTGAAACTACAATGAAACAGTTTGACCATCGTAAAACTATAGTAAAACACTTTTGGTGTAATATACCTAGAGTAAATTACTTTTACTGCAATATACCTACAGTAAAAACACGTTTACTGTAGTAAAACCATAATAATACACTTTTATGATGAACCCGTAGCAGCACTATATCTCTGAGATCTAAATTCGTATTTTCAACATCTGTAAACTCATTAAGTAATGAACCTGTTATAAATCCACAGTCATTAGTCCTAATTACAGTTGACCTTAAGATCTCTCAGGTCACTTTCCAGCATCAATACAATACGCTGGACAGAACTTATCAACTATTCATGCAATGTGTAAGTATAGTTATACAACACGTGATTATATAATGCATGGCAATCTAACGTTTGGCCATATAATGTGTGGCTATACATTGGGTGGAGATTTCACGTATGATCATATAAAGCGTGATAATTTAACGCTTGGCTATACTTCATTACCATACAATGAACAGCTAAGCAATGTGAGGTTTAAATTTTTGAAAATTTAAAAACTTGAAAATCTTTTAATTTGACAATTTAAAAAATTGAAAATTTTAGAAACTTAAAACTTTGTAAATTTGAAAATTTGAGAGTTTCAAAGTTTTTCAATTTGCAAATTACAACATCTGTAGATTTGCAAATTTGTACAGTATGATATCTGTGAATTAGTAAATAAAAAAATTTGTAAATTTGTCAATTGGAAACTTTGTAAGTTTCTAAATTAGAAAATCTATAAATTTGTAAATTTTGAAACCTACAGATTTGTAAATTAGAAAATCGATAAATTAATACATCAGAAAATTCAAACTTTCAAAAATATCAAAGTTCATACATTGCAAAATTTCTGAATTTCCAAATTCTTAAATTTATGAATTTGAAAATTTCAAAAATTTCTCAATTTTTAAGCTTAAAATATTTGAGAAACTTTCGAAATTTCGAAATTTGAAAAACTTTGGAATTTGAAGATTTTTAAATTCGAAAGCTATAAAATATAAAAATTTGAAAATTCGAAAATTTGTAAACTTAAGAACATAAAAACTAAAAAATTTGATACTAAAATACTTTCAAATTTACATATACATATATTTATTTTTTCTATCGAAAGGAAACCTACGTTGCACTCGAATGTACGTATTTTATTTTTCTAAAAGTCGTTGGATTTCATTCTACGATTTCTATTACTTCTCCCGTTATGTATACACTATAACAAATTAGTTAAAACCAGAATAATCAAAATCTATGGAGGCAACACATCGAAAGGTTCACTAATCGATTTGTCGTAAAAAAAAGTAATCTATAAATCGGTGGCACCCAAAATCTTGACAGCTAAAATCCCGACAGATATAATCCCGAGTACACTCGTTGAATACACCACAGGCAGACTTTTAAATGGCGGCTATGTTCGTCAAACGCAGTTAACAGCTTAGGTAAGGTTAGTCAGGATTTTAGACTGTTGGGATTTTAGCTACCGGGATTTTAGATTGTCGGGATTTAGGAGGGAACCCCATATAAATAACGTAGAAGAAACGTAAGTTTTCTGATATGTTTACTCTACGGTTTCCGAATGCAAGAAATGGTATTTAACAGGACTTAATTTGCAAGAATCACGGTGTATGTGTGTGTATTGTATTATTGTGATCTAAACATAGATGAACTTGACGTGACTAGACTAACATGCTATGCGAACAGGAACAATCGTCTCTTTACCGAGATGAAAGGTCCTTGGCATTGCTGACGAAGTTCTTACGGCAAAGTCCACCTGAAAGATACGTTTCATTGTAATATCTGAATGGCACGAATGGCGAGTGCACAAATGCCATTTTGACCGAGAATACTTTCGAGTCGAACAACGATGCAGCCAATTCCATTAAAGCGTCTCTCGCGTATATTTCAGGGACACGTTCGAAAAGCTGTTAGCATAATCTTTAATCGATCGAACGATTCTCTGGACGTTTATCGAAGCGGTGTGACATTTGCGAAATAACCGATCAGATCTAACGACAGGGATAATTTATAAACGTTATTCGTGTAAATTTAAGAATCGCTGTTTACTCTTCTGCTTTAGAGAGGTCCTTCGATTTAGGAGCTGCTGAACCATAGAGTAGTCTGTTGATTTACGATGTGCATAGTCAATTAAGCCGTATATCAAACACGTTTCTATTGAAGGAGAAAAGTAAAAGTCTTGAAGGAAAACACGCGTTTCGGTATTGTATACAGGGTGTAGCAATCGTGATACAAACGGTCTGGTTTCTGTATTCAGAAAATAAGTCAAAAGAATGAATGATATTTTCGTATTTGGCTTTATTTCAGAAAATTAATTCCGAAAAATTTATTTGAAAATTTTTCAATATACTTTCAAGCAAAGTTTACGATACGAAAAATGGTAATTTTAATATCTTTTTCGTTAACCCTTAACGGTCACACTGGGGTATGAAATGAACACATTATTTATTTAACTTAGCTTCAATTTTAGTAACTTTATATCTTGAAAATCTGAATAAATACCTTTTTTGAATCCACGATATTTTTACTACTTTTTTCCTCAAACTGTTATATCACCTGTTAAATTCGGTTAAAATTTAGATCTTTATATTAAAGTCGAAACAAATTTTGAATTTTTCTATGAAAACCGTAATTCTTTTAATTATTTCACGTTTTTGAATTTTTGTTAACATTCAACATTTAAGTTTATTAAAATCAGCTGTAAGAGATATTAAAACAACTTTCAAAGATTATTTATCATTTTTTTTTAAATGAAATAATGAGTAAACTTCATTCTAAGGAACATGTTTTAGTGACTGGGGTTTTGTGTTAGACGTTCTAATGTATCAGGTACGTTATTCTCATGAGGTGTGATCGTTAAGGGTTAAATTAATAATTTGATATTATAAATTAATGAATGTAATTATTAAAACCATTGAATTACATTATAAATTATTCTTCGTGATATTGTTGATATACTAATATATAAATTCAGTTACAAATACGATAAATACGCACATAAGTAACCACATCAAATATGATACTATCTAATAACAATTATTTGATTAATAATTACAATTATTATTTTATAATACCTATTATTTGTTAAATTAACCAAACAAACGTTGAAATTGTCATTTATATTACCATAAACAAATTCTTTTATAAATATTGTTAAGAACGTTCAAATTCATTTCTTAAAATCAAAGGTTAATATGGGAAAATGTTATTTTTTTTCGATATACTTTTGTATCCACAATAATGAAACTCACTAGTAATATAATAGAAACGAAACCGTTATATGTTATAAATATAAAATACAATTTGTTTGGTAAATCATCAATTTTTATTTGTATATAATATTTACAGAGATTTATAAATAGATTCATTTAAAATCTAAAATCCGATTTCAAATTTAAAATTAAGTCGTACAGTGCATGCAGAATCACTTCCCGATTTTTGTTGTTGGCTCATACAATTTTTCTCTATCGAGGTATGACAAAATAAGTAGATTTTTCTAACATTTGAAAAAAAATCTTTTAAAATTATTATGATCCCACAAAATATATGAATAGCCAATAGCTCTTTTAAGTGGAAACTAAGAAATCCTGACATCCTCCAAAGAGAAGGGAAAATTCACCAAATTTTTCAAAAATTTTTGTAGTTAAAGTTCACATTTTTATTTAAGTTGTATCTAATCTTCTACTTCTACATTACTTCTAAATTAACTACTTATGAAATAAATCAAAACTTTTGTAAAAAAAGACCACCAGATTTTATTCGTTAAATAAAGTACAATCAAAGACAGAATTTTATTGAATTTGTTATATGTAAGAAGTAAAAGTATTTTAAAAGTAAAATACCTAAATTGACTTTCCCAATTTTCTCAAATTCACAAGTTTTTAAATTTCTAAACTCCCAAACATCCTCAAATTTTTAACTTTCCAAATCCTCAAACTCGAAAATTTCATAAACTTTAAAATTATCTGATTCCTAAATTCCCAAATTTCCAAAACTCCTAAAATTCCTAAAATTCCTAAAATTCACAAATTCACAAATCCCAAAACTTTCAAATCCATAACTTCCATAATTTCATATATTTCAAAATTATCTAATTCCTAGATTCCAAAATTCATAAATGCCAAAACTTTCAAATCCATAACTTCGATAATTTCATAAATTTCAGAATTATCTAATTCCTAAATTCCAAAATTTGCACATTCTCAAATCTCAAAATTTTCAAATTCTCAAGTCATTTAATTCCTACGTTCAAAAATTTCCGAAGGTCCCCAAATCACAAAAATTCTAAAATTATCAAATCCTCGAATTCCAAAATTTTCACATTCTCAAATCCTAAAATTTTCACATTCTCAAATCCCAAAATTTTCACATTCTCAAACTATTTAATTCCTACGTTCAAAAATTTCCAAAGTTCCCCAAATCACAAAAATTCTAAAATTGTCAAATCCTCGAATTCCAAAATTTTCACATTCTCAAATCCAAAAATTTTCACATTCTCAAATCCTAAAATTTTCACATTCTCAAATTATTTAATTCCTACGTTCAAAAATTTCCAAAGTTCCCCAAATCACAAAAATTCTAAAATTATCAAATCCTCAAATTCCAAAATTTCACGAACTTCAAAATTATTTAATTTTCCAATTCCCAAATTTCCAAATTCCAAACTTCCTAAGCCCTAAATTAAAAAATTCCCGAATTCCGCACTCGAAAAGACTTGCATCATCTTATGACCTTCGCTGTCTTCGTCGCGCTTCCGACCAACCGCAATTTTCTCAAAACTCCAAAACTGCCTCCTCCTACAAACCAATCTCTCCATCTTCCGAAAAGACCTCGTGTCCGCTGCATTTTCCAAAAATTCATAAAGTTATTCCGTTCGAGAGTGTACTTGTTCCGCTCGGCGTACACGAAGCCCTGCCAATATTTACAGCGGCGAATAAACAACGCCGAGCAAAGAATGCAGACGTATCTCTACGAGAGACACTTGCACCATTGCACATCTTGGATGCATCCTAGTAGCGCTAGGGGAGAGACCGATCCGCGAATCTCAGCAGAGTCCAATGCAGGTGGGGATGCAACACCCGCGATTTTCCGACTATATAAAGGCAGATGCACCGTGTATCCTTGGTATCAGTATCGGTCGTCGTTAAAGGACAAAGGGACAGGAATCGTTTGCACGAAGATTCCTCGCTATGAAGACGGTGGGTTCCGGAGACTTAAGAAATCGTCTCGCGATCGTCACGCGATCGTTTCTTTGGGAACACGTTTTGGGAGCCAGAATCCGAAATTTTTACGTAACAGTGAAAGTGAAGAGGACTGTGACATTTGTGCGTGCGGGACGTTACCACGCACCGACGATTAATCATAATTCCAACGGACGATGACAAACGTCCGTTTCGAGATTCCGTCGCGGCTGAGATTAAATAAAACTGCCATTTTTCTCACGAAATTTGAGCTTACGTGATGCTTCTGCGTATTCTACTTACGCGCCTCGCAAATGAACATCTTTTCCTCGTTGTTACGCACAGATCTTTCAAATCTTACGTTTCTCGTTTAACACTGAAGTCTCAGGTTTCTTACTTTAAAGTACGAAATTTCTTAAGATGCTCTTCTGATTCTTATCCAGACGAACAATTTATGTATACACCATTGTCGCTCTTTATTTGTTTGTCTTTATTTTCAATTTAAAATGCGGACATTATATAACGGTATGTTTAGTGTTAAACAGAAGCTGGTTCATCTTACTAACTCGCTGCTTTATTTAACCTTTGGAGGGCTGGAAAATGTTATGGTATATAAATTGTAAGTTTATTTTAAAAACCTATAGGGTGAGTCGATAAAAATCAATAGCCTCTTAACTGTGGGGGTTAAAGAAAAAATTATCCGAAGCGTCTTCATTTGGAAAAAAACTGTTAATGCTGGATACGCCATATCCTATTCTTAACGTGCAATTTTTATTTCATAATTTTTGCTTTAATTCCCATAGTTTGAAAGATATGCATTTGGAAAAATGCAATACTTTTCGTGCTGATGAAACTCCGAAAATTTGTAAACAAAATGCTAGTGAATACGAAAATATCCAAAATTTTCTTGAATTTTTATGTTTTTATGTTTTTTAATTCCGTTTATGTTTATTAATTTATTTCTTTGCTTTCTTTCATTTTAGATTGTTTTAGAATTATTCTTGTTTCCTTGTAATTTGCTAATTATACTTTTATAAATTTATATTTAAAAATATCTAAACATAAAATGGTTTTCTAGTCCTCCAAAAAATTAACTGAACTTTTTATTCTATTTAAAGGAAGAGTATCTAACTTATCTTATTGTCTTACTACTCCTATCGACGTTCTCCACGTAAATTGACAATCTTTTGGACTTGTTAGAATTTAAATTTGTCGCTTATTTGGATAATTCAGACAGTAAGACAGTCAACTGCTTGAAAGGTCCGAGTTCAAGTCACGATCGAACATTCCAATCGGCAGATTACGTGTTACTTATGTAATATAGTCGTCGAGTTGGGCCCGCCAATTAGAGGTGGATCCTGAAACCTTGCACCGATAATACGTGTGATTAAATAATCCATTTTATTTAACAAAATTATAAATAAAAGTATTAAAATTTCGCACGGTAAGAATATTACCAAACGCAAATTTTATTTTACAATATAAAGTTACTGTTAAATAAATTTTGTTCTTTTGAAATTGATTTTACATCGTTAAAATAAAATAAATTAATAATAAATTTTATTTTGTATGAAAATTAAGATATTTCTATTTCAGAATTCAATTGTTAGCTTCTATTTTAGATAATTAGATTATTTACATAAAATAACAAATATTTTGACATAAGAATTGTGGTAAGATTATCTGTTATTTTATTTAAATTCATTGGTATTTGCTGAATTTACTCGGATCGAAATAAACTTACTATTCGTTGTCAGTCCATAAATTCATGCATATTAAATAAATAAATTTTCGTTTCTTTTTATATTAAAAATAGGCACGTTTTTGCACAAATTGAATTCGTACAATAAAAAGGTACCTGTGAAATTGGAACGATAATAAAAGAAAATATATTACAATTATTTTTAAATTTCTCAAAAATCAGCACGAATTTATGTACTGACATAATATTTTAATTTTTTCAGAAATCTGTATTTCCAACACAATTGACAATATTGACATAAACGAACTAGATGAAATTTGCGAAATTATTTGAATACAAACTTATTGGAGTACAGACTGGAAAATTATTGCATTGCATAGTCAAATAATAAAAAAATGTAGAAAAATTTATTTTCATGTTTAAACGTACTCATGCAAAATTATTCCAAATAGCATCTAGTCAATTGAAATGGTGTATCATTCAAATAAGCATTTTTCAAATTCATTATTTAAACAATATTTAACACTGTCTTATGTAAGTAATATTTTTACAAGCAAAGCGCACAATCATAAGCTAATTTGTCTACAACTTTATTTTCATTAATAGAAGTTCTTATGAGCAAATATAAATAATAAGTGAATAATTTGTGTTCAAAGGTTTTTAAACGTCGAAGATTGAAATAAAATCTGAATGAGATAGTTGGAAAATTTTAGCATAGCTCAATGGTAACGTAATTCTCTTTTAAAATAAAAGATCACAAGTTTAAACGCTTCTTTCATCGTATATTTCTTACAATATTTTTTTCCGTAAAATTCATTAAATATATTTTTAAAATTTATTAAGCAACACAAAATTTTAAAAACATATTATTATAATAATTATCGTTATATATAAAATAATAATGATAATTTCTTTTTAATTCAGTATAATTTTTTGTTAAAAAAACCAATTGAAAATTAAAATAGTATGAAAAATTACATGTAATTACAAGTTTTCCTCCTATGTAAATTTTTAAATAAAATTACAAGAGCTTTAAATGTGAATTTCTCCAAAATTTTTCGTAATATAAAGCAGAACAGTCCAAATTGTTTCGACTCGTCTGCAATGCAAATTTAAAACCGAGAGGGTGGGATTGATATTACTTTATTATTATATGATACATAAAAGCAATACTTTACTAGCCTACAAATTTTGATATTTTAGGTATAACCGTTATCTAATGAAGGTGAGTCAAATGGACTCACAAATCTAATTCTTATTCATTTAACCATGGGTATAATTTAGTAGATAATTTTTTAAACGGTACTAACAATTTTTGAAAATATCTAAAAATAAGCAGTTCCTACCATTTATTAAAATCATGTGTTCATACTAATATATTGCGTCGGATTCTGACTGCCTATTTACGTTATATGAAAAATCCATCCAGATAAGGGTTAACATAAGCCATCCTAAATCAGTTTGTTGGTTGCGAGCCAAGTTTGAGAATTTGTAGCTTTAAATAATGAGTATTTATATAATCTCTGTTTGTTTAGATTCTTATCTTCGTGACAGCGATAGTGGGAGCTCTCGCAGCACCCCAAGGCAATCCAAATGATATTACAATCGTAAAGCAAGAAGAATCAAACAATATTGGAGTAGGTGGATATCACTTTAGTTACGAACAAAGCGATGGCCAAAAGAGGGAGGAAACTGGGGAACTGAAAAATGAGGGTACCGATGATGAATCAATCGATGTCACTGGTAGTTTTTCCTTCACAGCACCAGATGGTCACACTTACAGGTAAAGCACTACAAATCATGAAGAATAAACAGATTATAAAAATCCTGTTACATTTATGAAAATAATTGTTTTATTAAAGGGTTGATTACACGGCCGACAAGGACGGATTTCATCCTACCATAAACCTTGTTTCAAAGTAAAACATCAGAACTGATGTTCTGCATTCTAAACACTAGGATTTTGCGACCATCGGTATAAATACATTAGAATATCTTATACGTACCTTGAAATAATTGTAAGGCACGCGATTCACTGTTAGAATATTGATCATCAATTCCAAAATTTTACTTGCTCTCATTCACACATATTATAAGCTAATCACCTTTAACCATTCTTTCTTTTTAATGGGAGTATTGGATTTAAAATAGATGATCGCTGCCCTACGTTCAGATAAAAAGAACAATTTTTCAATCATGCAGTCGAGAAAGTTAAATACTTCCCTATCCTAAATTAATTGTTACATTTAGAGTATAAAATTTGTTCTGAAGTAGTTGTTACACTTGTTGATAACTTGAAAATGAATTGGTTTAATAACTTACTACTGTATTTGACAGATTTTAATTACGTATAAAATATCTGCTAAAGTATGTGAAATACATCAAATGCTATTTCTAAAATTTTTATTCTTATTTCGAAATGTTTCTTTATAAAATTTATATTACTAAGATAAATAAATATACATTTTAATAAGTGCTATCAATATTCAAAACAAAAATATATAAATGTAACAACCAATGTGGGGCAAAGAAAGTATTAAAATTAAATTTTCAACCATAAAGACTCTTTTAAAAATGATGTAAGTAAACATGTTCAAAATTATGCATGATACGCTTTAAATATAAATAATAAAAAAGTCATCAATGTTCACTTATATTACATAGCTATGATAGTATGCATTTCATGTTTGATTGTGAAACGCGTGCCACTGTGTACGATAAGTTATACTATATAGTTTCAAGAAACTACTGTTAAACATTTTGAACGAGAGACTATTCATGATCAGTTTTTAGAGAGGCGACGACGTAGCACTCATTTACACGCCTAAAAACTCGCGTGATAATGAGTAACGTTTTTATACATATACCCTTATATATGCATAGTAAGAAACCAATCGCGCAATAAATATATACATAAAATAAACATGTGTTATAAATTTCAATCCTTCCTATATTAATAGAAATATTCATGATAATAAGTTTAAATATAGTTCAGAGAAGTTGACCAACAGGGAGTTTGTTAATATTTTATTTTGAATATTAATTAATAGTACAAGATAATTTTTACGATAAAAAAGTAGAAAAATGCTACAGAATTTTTAGCTTTCATAGCAAATACATAATTAATGACACTTATGTATATTTAATTATATATTTGTTAGCAACTATTCTAATAGATTATAATCATTCTATTATTTACAGTATATTATATTACATGATCTAATAATATTATAATTAAAATAAGATATACTTCTAATGCATTGAATGTTTAGTTCATAGTGAATAACATTTTTAAAGATTTTAATACCTATCAATTCATCTTTTGTATTTAAAAAAATACCATTGAATTCATTATAAAGTTGCTTTTATCTAAATATAAGAAATAATTCAGTAAACTTGATTCGAATAATTTTGCTATACTATAGAAGAAATTGTTCAAGTTAAAAAATAAATCATTTTTATTCGACTACATAGCAAAGAAATGCAATTCATTTAAATATAATGTGCATACTAACTGCTATCAAAGCATTTTCATTATGTAACTAAAATTTATGATTTAAATAGTTCTTAATTTTTATACGAATGATATTGTATTACGTATAAAATACAAAATAATTCATTATTCTATATTCTACTAACTTTCGTACGTTATATCAACTTTTAGAAAAAGAATTCGTCTCAATGTATGAATATACATTATTCATATTAGATATACTAGATATACATATTAGATATATAATTACATTATTTAATATACACAATACTGTGTATAGTATATTTATATGCATAAAAGTAATATATGAGCGTACTCGTATACGCTATACTTTGTAATCTATGTGTAGTCTAAATTATGTTACGATAATACCGATGTTCCACCCCAGGAATGTATTAAGTTCAATGTTTTATTAAGTTTTGAACACCATTCTAACCTATCTTCCTTTGTATCGGCTGACAAAAGATGCCTGTGAAGTACACGTAGTAATAAAATTTAAATAAGAAGTTACTGATATTTATGAAACATTTGGTTCGGTATTTACCTAATTGTTGTTGTAGATCCATTCCTAATCGTAATTAAACTATCAGTATCTTCAGGTTCCGCGGTCCTTGTTGTTTCAAGTAAAAAAGTATTAGGACGCGCACAAATATCTCGAGAAACTAATCCTACGTTAGTTGTGGAAACACCTATAAATATTCAAATAAATAAATGTATATTTATGTTTTACACAGTATTATGATAAAATTATGTGCAATTACATTGTAAGTCTAAACTTCCAATAGGAGTCTTTTTTCGTTCATCATCAGGATATTTCCAGTACGATAGAGTGGAACCTTTAAGCAAACACCATCTACGGTGCCAAGCACCAAATCCAGAAACATCTTCGAACATTGTAAGAAATCCTCTGTGTTCGACTGATACTGAAAGTTCGCACGAAACATGCATCTGCAATCGACCTTCTAAAGGAGATTGCGATGGTACCTAGAAATTATATAAAAGAGTCAATTACTGTAGATTCAATAAATGATTATTAGAAAGAATTACAATGCAGTTTCAATATCTGGCTGCTTGATCAAATTTTTCTGTTTACCTTGTTTAATGTAAATTGTTGCCGATGTATTTCTTTCAAACTGAAAATAACATAGCCAGACAACTGAAAAGCGGGAGATCTAACAGCAGATGGTCCTGCTGGGCTTTGTACACTTGGCATCACTAAGCGACTTTCTTGTTTCAAATATTTCTTTGGAGTTTTATTCGCTAACTGTAAAACATTTAAGCGATTGCTATAAAAACTGAATGTATGCATATGTCAGTACAAATAGTATAATAACTTACCTTTTTGTTACAAGCAGTGTTACTACCACTACATCCATTATTATTATGAATGTGATATTTAATTTCATGTGGTAAAATTTCAGGTTGTGTCTGAAGTGAGTATATCTCGATGGTAATTTTAAAATCATTATACAAATCATTCAGTTTTAATGTTGATGGAAATCGAACACACGAATCGCCAGGTTCTGCTACGACTACTGGAGTTGCAACTACGTTTTCCAAATGTCGCATTAAACAGACAAAATGATGACATGTGTCTGCAATATACAGTTAAATGAAAAATAATTTATTATTCTCTTTATAGTATTTTAAATCTGAATTTGTTGCTTACTTCTGCCCACGTTGCGGAAAGAATCTCGTTTAAGAGGTAAAGTGATAGCAGAAACTGTCAAAGCACCACTTTCTTGTACTTCTGGTGATCCTGGAGTAACAGGTCTTAGTGTACCTTCTATCTTCAACCGTTGAACTTCATTCAATGCAGCTTGCCGTCTGTGTGCTACAATGAAGACATTTATATGTATCGCGTTATTCAAATAACATATAACAAATAAAAAATATATGAGAATTACTAGCAACGAGTAGCAATCTTTCTCCTTCAACTTGCTCCCTTGAATCATTGAACTCCACAGTGGAACTACATAAATTTAGTGCCTGACTAGCTTGACCAATAATTGTTTGCTGTTTACATATTTCATCCAGCAATCGTTTTACTTTGTCTTGTACTAAGATAACTTCGTTTTTAGAGTCAGACTGTGTTTCATCAGGAGTAACTTCTTGTGTTCTCGATATTATACGTACTGGTGTTTTAGGTGTCTGAAATAAGTTCGAGAATTAGTTTTCAATTGTAATATATGTACATCTAATGATATAAGGATCTAAAGACATAGGAATTTTTGGATATAAAGATTTTACGATGTAGCGATTTAGTAATTTAAAAATATACATTATAATATAAAATATGTTTTGCTTTTATAGTATAGGTTACAATATTAGATTAACATACCTGAGATTGTTGTCGTCTGTAAAAACTAACGCTATGCAATAGTGGCACGCAATTGTCACCATCTACTATATAAGGTTCACCTTGTTTAGGAGTCTCAGGAGAAACTTTCTTTATAGGTGAACGATACGATGACCTTAAAATATAATATATAATTTAATTTATATGTATTTACGTCACTGTTGCTATTATTTTTAAATCTTACCCTTCATTATATTTAAAACTCGTTGATGCAGTGGACGGACTTTTCCCACCTTTATTTAGTTTTGGTGGTGTTGGTCCCTCTTCTATATGTGCATTTATATTATTTGCTTCTTGCAATGCCAGGCATTCATCCAAATATTCATCCATTTCATCCAATACCGAAATATCGGAAGTTGTACTGTCTGGATCTGGGTCAATTGATCTCTAAAATTGTGTAATCATTACGTTGCTTAGTATCGAATAAACTAAATTCCAATCTACTCTTATTTACAAATACCTTTTTATTTAAATATGTATGTTCATTTACTGCCTGTAAAATACTTCTACCAAGACTGGTATTTAGTTCTCCGCTTTCTTCATCGCTGTCGTCTTCAGTTCCATTATCCTATATTTAAATAAGCGCAGTCCATTATAAAAATTATATTAAACATAATCCTTTTCTATTTAACGATTCTTTTTATTACAAAATAGTTTTATAGAATTATTTTACTTGTAGATAGTATTCAGCTTCAGTCCCTGTATCAGTGTCAGTTTTTTCGTCTAAAGTCGCAGTTTCTGCTTCTGTGCTATTGACAGTATACTCTGTATCTGTTTCCGTTTCCGTTGTATTATCAATATCAGAAAGATTAGGATAGATATGTCCAGGTTTAGGTGGAGCAACACGAATGCGTTTAATGTCAGATATCACTTTCGTTTGCTGTGTTTTAGGTGGACTGCCTACAACTGTGAAACATAAAAATGTAAACATGACAAATTATTGTAAAAAAAAATAATGTTCAGAACATGTACCTTGTCTTTTAGCTGGTGAACTTTTGTTTTGGATAGATCTTCGATTGTCCTCGGATGCATGAACCTGTGGAAGTGGTGGCGGAGGAGGTGGAACACCATGATCCTATAAAAGAGACGCATCAATTTATTCTCATTACTTATTATTCAATTAATAGTTGAAACCTTACTTACAGGTGCAGGTGTCGGTTTTACAGGACAAACTGGAGAATTTTTGGGTGAATTAGACTTTCCTTCGCTGCTTTCACTTGTCCTAATACAGGAACCGGCAGCTGCTTTTGCCATTTCCTTATTTCTATTGAAACGCGAACGTAACATATCCAATTCCCGTTGTCTTTCCAAATAAGTGGTACGTAAAATATCATTTTCCATTTCTTGCCTGTTTAAGCCTTGTTCAAATTTTTCTCGTCGAGCATTAACAGCATTGTTAGGAATATCAGCTTTAGACCATTCTTTTGCTATAACAAGATTATATTTCCCCTTTAATAATTAGTACTAAACAATTAAATGATATCTAAATATTTCAATTTCTATGTTCTTATATATCTAATTTCTCTTAATAGTTCGTTAAAAATTGGAAGTACCTGCTGACGATGAATTATTCTTGTCTTTCTCTTGCAACTTTTTCGGCGGTATTGACATTGTAAGTGGTGCCTTCGGCAGCAGAGGTGGTTCCCCTTTATTTCTCTCAAAAAGTGCCATCCTCTCAGAAAGCGTCATTTGTGTAGGATCTTTAGCTTTTGTTTCAGAATTTTTAGATTCAAATAACGAAGCTTTGCTCAACACTGAACCTGGACTAGACTGAACTGGACTTTTAGGAGAGCCATTATATCCATATCTAGGTGTCAATCGGGTGCCGCTTGTGCTAGGCATTGCATTTTTTGTTTTCTCTGGAGTGTTACAATTTTTGCTACTAACATTTTTTGGAGACTTTTCTGCTCTTTCGTAAAACGTCGCAGTAGATTCCTGACTGCGCCCATGTTGCGGAGATGAACCCGGAACTTCCGAGTTTTTTTCCTGAGAACAAGCCTTATAGTCATATACAAGGCGAGTATTGCTTTTCGTACGACTAAAGCCTTGAGATTCCTGTAAATAGCATTTTTGTCTAACAGCTTTAATCATTTGTAAAATATATCCCTCTCCATATTCATTACTATCAGTACGTATAAAAGAAAGTAAGAAATAATAAATTATAACAGTTACAGTTATTTTAATTCACAGAGAATTTGTTAAAAGCTTTAGTCATATATGTTGAAAAAATAATATTTAGAATACATTAGAACTACTTACTAATGATTCCAATGTAGACTTATCCCATTTTAGTTGCTTTGTATGAATTACTTCTTCTTTCTTGGAACTACTGCCTTTACTATTTCTATTTTCTTTGTTGTAACCGCTCGTGCTTGGCTGGGGTTCTGATGCATTTTTCACTTGTTCATTAAATTTAGCTTGTATTTTATCTGCTTTAGTTTCTACTGATTTAGTCTATAAAAATATCTAATGTTACATAGTTCTTTAAAATATAATAATAATTTTAGAGTAGTTGTAATCAATATACCAAGGTTGGATGTGAAAGATCATCTTCCCAATTATTAATAGTTGAAGCAAGAGCTGCTAATCTATCCAATCTAGCACCTCTTTTTTGTGGTTTCTGTTCAGTGACCTCTTCTTCTGCATTGAATCTTTCTTCTGTTCTATGAATAGGTGAACTGAGTTCTCTACTGCTGTCATCTATAAGATAAATATTTTTATAATAATAATGTAATAATTATAGAATTATGTACTAACTGAATAATGTCAAACTGGACCAACCATTTCGAAATAATTGTATTTATCATTCACACATAAACTGCAAAGAATAAGATACATACATGTATCAAAGTAGAGTAGTGTAAGAAACCAGTTTTAACCGATCTGTGTAGGTGTACCATGCAATATAGCTTACCAGAATACAGTTTGCCAAGCCTCTGTAACTTTGATCTCACATTGTAAACTCCAACCTTTCCATTCTCTTTATTTATATCTTCCTTGTTTTCATTACTATTATTCTTAACTAGAGATTTCCGGGGTGACTTCACTGGAGACACACTTTCTGTTGATACTTTAGCAGGAGATTTTGTTGGAGTTTTAGACTTAGTAACTTTGACGTTATAAAAAAAAAATATAAACTTTGTTAGCATTTCGTAATACATTCAAATTATCATTCATCAATATTTTACTTTATTATACATGAATCATTATTACATAACAAACAGTAAATAATCAAAATTATATGCTAATACCTGTAGCCTGAGCCAAAATTGCATTTGCATCCTTTAAAGGACTTCGTCTTTTTTTAACGTCATGACCAGCATTTGATAATTGGGTATCTAATTTTTCTCTCCTTGCTCTAGCACGCTCCAACATTCTCTATTTATTCAAATTAATTTATTATTATTATTATTTCAAAATTAATAGAAATAAAAAAGTGAGTAATATAATATTTAACATTATTTGACAAGGTTGGATGTAATTAACAATTATTGATTACAACTGAAATATTTTATTGAATAATTGTTTACTAAAATTATATTATATTTATTATAAATTTATCTTTTGAAAGTGCTAACGAAATAGATTACTTTTGCCGCAATGACAAATTTACCAAATTTTCAGGGACCATTTTATACTAATTTTGGAAAAAAAAGATAATACTTAAAATAAATATAAAGTAATAAGAAATTATTGCATATATGTAAATAATAAATTGTTGTAAATAAATATGTTTCTACTGAAATATATTTTTACTGTTTCTTCATTACAGTTTAAAAATTAATTGAAATGATGAATATATTGAAAATAATTTTTATCCGTGTAATTTATGTGAAGCATTAGTCACATAGAATTTTAATCAATTTTCAATTAAAATTGGCCCCTAATTTAATTCAACAATTTATTATTAACTATTAATGTTTTTAGTTGGTGATTAATGGTTAGTCCCATCAATTAATTAAGTCAATAACCGTCTTTAATAATTAATTCCTTTTAATCATTGTAACTTCATTAATTATGCAAGATGATAAAAATAGTTTGTAAAAGTAAAAGTAAATGTAAATATAGAAAAAGTAAATGTATAGTGTTATATCTATAGTATAAAACACAAAATGTGTGTCTTATATCGACATACATATTCCTAAATTTTTAGATCTTTATATCCCTATATTTTTATATTCCTAGTCTTTTACATCCCTATACACCTAGGTTCTTATAGCCTAGATCCTAATATCTCTAAAGCCTAAAAGTCATAGATCTTGAAAAATCTAAAATCCTACATCCTTAAATGCCTGCATTCCTATATAAATTACACACAAGAAAAGCGGCAGGATTCAAATAACAAATTAAATTTTATCTAAATGTATTTATATACACATTGTCATTTTCAAAGATCAATTAACTTTTTTTCTTGGTATTTCATTGAGATTCCATACAGACTTTTATTACGTTATCAAAAGTAGTCAATGAAAATACAATTCATTAAAAATAACAATCATCAAAAACCAAGAAATTTGTTACTGATTATAAGTTTATTTCAGATTCATACTCATTGCTAATAACAATTTTGAATTCTGATTGAAATCACGTGTATTTTTAACTTTTATGTTTGTATATATCATATACTTGATAAACATATCAAATTAGATACTAACAAATCAATTGTTTACATTACGTATAAGAAGGAATGTTACTGTATTATATTAACAAAGGTTTGAGAAAAGTAATTACTATGTTAGTCATCAGTGGTAAAAATTGTCAGGTAGATGGGAACATTAACTCCCGCTACGTAATATCTGCATACTGCAATAGAATGAATGAGACCTACCTGAGTGAAAGGGTCCATTGTATCGAAAACGGTATTCTCCTAATCCCAACGCTCTAAGAAAACCTAAAAAGAAATTTTGAAACCTAGAATTTGTATTCACTTTTCCTAAATATATCGATATTATTGAATTTTTGGACAATTATAACACCCCAATTTTAAAGGAGGAAGTTATTTTCGACCGTTGAATTTAAACGCAACCGCCATAGCAATCAAACGCGTTTGAAACTAAAAGTGACAGTTCTTATTTCTGCATATTTTACGTCAATATTAATCATACGATAAGTACTACAAGTTCACACTGAATACTTCTTAATAAAATAATGATACTTTCACGCGATAAAATTAAAACAATACATGAAAAAACTTACCTACAATTCAAACATCATAGGAAGCGTCGCACAAAAACCAACCGAAGCTCTTCGTAGGATTGGAGCAACTGCGATGCTGTAAACGTCATTAAATCTGTTGTTGGAGGGGGGTAGTGTACGTTCGCATAGGACCATTTCAAATGAAACACTCCCATTGGTCAATGAAATAAGAAATTTTTGTTACGCGTATATATACAGGATGTCCGAAAAATCGTGGTTAAGGATCAAGTCATTTTTTCATATTACTCGTCTTTCGAACATTTATTTACATAAAATATAGTTTACAGTATCATCTGAAAAACTGGTGCATTTGAAATTTTCATATACTCATTGCACTCGTAAAATGACAGTTTCTTCCAGTTTGTCATTTCGCTCGAAATCTCGGCTTGTTTATTGCTGAATTAAGCAGAACAAACTTGTAATTATGTTCATTGAATGCTTTTTTTCATTTAAAAACCTCTTATAGATGTATTAACTATAAAATTTCACTTATTACTCTTCACTGAATTAATATATAATTTAATATAATATTCTCTTGATACGTAAAAAGAATTTAAAAATATCCATCAAAATCGGATAAATCCAATCAAAAGTATGTTTTATGTAAAAGTTTTATTAAATCCAATAATAAGTTTTAAAATTTTAATCGTTTTATATCGTTCAATTTTTTCCCTTACAACCTTTTTTTAACTCTATTTTAAGTATATAGTTTGTCCTAATTACTAAAATTACCGTAAATATAATAATATTTAGTAGTTTTAGAAAAATATTTTTATTACAAAGAATATATAATACAAATTCTTTTGTGAATATTACTAAACGTCTTGATACAAGATTATACAAATTGTAAATAATACTTGTAAAAAATTATAAGTATATATGGTCATTTGTATAAAATCTTGCTGGAATGTGCCATACATATTTTGTAAACGTTTCTCTTTCAAACATGGGATGATTCATCTCCTGTATCAGCTGCCATAGCTTCCCTATTTTCGTATGCCCAGAAACCATGGAATTCTATTAAAATACTGACCATTGTATCACCCTGACCACTGAAAAATATAAATTGCACAGTATACAACGGAGAATCTTATTTGTTCTTTTTTCTAAATTTTCGGAAAATCGAACAATTATTTACCATGATAATAAATCTTGTAACGTAATTTTACAAGGATCTGCAGGTTTCACCATATCAAATATTTCATCTTTCACGTCTTCAAATCTTACTGGTTCTTGACCATGCATAGTCATTTGTTCTTGTATAGCCTATGTACATAAAAATTAATAATATAACACTTTAAAATATAAAAAAGCTGTATAAATATTGTATTACATACCCGAAAAAAGTAATTAAGGCAAAATGTATCAAGATAACCACGATTATTAATATCGAGGATTCTAAACAAATAATGTAAACTTTGTGGTTCATGTCGGTTTTCTAATGCTAAAACGAAGTCCAAATATGTTTTATAATCCATTTCTCCCTCATAAGTTAAACATTCTTGAAATACTCTTTCTAGGAATACTCCAGTTAATGTTCCTGTACCATATCTATTAAAAAATTATTATAAAATTAATATACTTGTGTCAACATTTCATAAATTTTATAAATGCACGTAAACTACCCTGCAAGTTCTTCTTTGTTAAGCATTCCATTATGATCTCTGTCAAGATTAAGGTACTGTCCATAAACTTTAAGAGCGGACGGAGCTGAGAACCAGTTTGCTTCTTGAAGGTCTTTAGGTAAATCTTCATCTCTTAATTCTAATAAATCATCTAAGAAACTACATGCCAAAATATCTTGTATTCTAACTCTACCAGTTCTGAGGGGGTCAAGAAAAAATAAAAATTTTCTTACTGCGGTACAAACATAAAATGAATGAAAAGATTTTTCAAGTCCTTCAAGTTGAGGCAAAGTTGGTATTAATTCCAAAATATAGTTTTCTAAATCCTGTAAAAAATAAGAATGATGTATTTGATTTTCTTTCATTTGGAATAAATTAACATATACTAAAAAAACTTACTGATTCTCTGAGATATCCTTGGCCAGTAACATCATATAAAGAAAGACCAATTCTTGTTTGATGTAACCAAACTTTTCTCATAACATAATTAAACAATGCCATTATACTAATTCTACCATGAGGATCACCCTGCTGTAATTTAGCAAATACAACAGCAGTGAAATATGGATTGCATTTTGTGCCAGCTAATTTACCCACTTTCTTAAAATCCTCATAATTTATTAGCTGTTCTTCCCCCGATAAAGGCGGACTATGATGTTTGTCCAAAAGTACCCATAATGCTTTCAGTTCATTGTTATCAAGTAATTGTCGTGAACGCCTCTGCAGAAATAAAGCTCGTGTTTCTTCTCGCAATTTTTGCGGCAAAATCTCATCTTCTTTTGGTAGCTAAGGTAAACAGAATATATTAGAGAATAATATTTTTAAATACTTCTCTACAGATTTTCAATTTGCACACCGTACCTTGAAATAAAACTTAGGAATCACTTTATAAGTTAAATCTTTATCTTTAGCTTTGGCACCCTTCCACTGTTCATATATTTTTTGAAAATATTCATCTTCTTTTTTTTCATGTTCTTCCAATTGTTCTTCTGCTGCAAAATTATTGTGTACGCATGATATACATTTATATCAAATGATAATAAAATATACACTTAATAATCACTAATTATTATTAACAAATATTAACTTGTTGAGCATTAATTGTCATTAACAAATAGTAACTTACATTTATTTGCTACAGCACATTTTCGAAGTACTGTTTCCAGTTCCATTTGTTTTTATTTTGAATCACTTGTAACTAAGGTTAGATACAATCATTATACAAAAAAGTACTATAATACATTTTGCTATATTCCAGCTGGATTTAACTACATGAAAGGTAATATAGTAGAATCAGAATAATGTTATGTTCGGAAACGCATCTTTCTGATCTACATTATTCCCATAGTTTCGCGAAAAAACCAGAATTTCTTGTATAATGCCTAAACTTATAGTGACAAAGAAACCCAGGTGTAAGTTTAATACCCTCATGCGGTGACTTGTTTGCGGTCAGGAGAGACAAGGACACCAGATATCTAGTTACCAAAAATGTGGAAAACACGACTTCGTACTTCACAAATTTTGAAGCTAAAAAGCAATATTTTGTCATAGTTTTTTTTAGAGATATTCTTTAGACTCTACGTAAGAGTCGTATAGAGCCGGATTTTATAAAGCATTATATACATAAATATATTTTAAACTTTCTTTTTTCAATTTATATTCGAGCGCAAATCTGGTTTTTCTACGAGATATGACGTCTTCGGCGTTTAGACAATTTCGAAATGGAAAATTAATAAAATTTTGGCAAGTACTTACACGTTTAGTTTTAAAAACAAGTTGTTTTATTGCACACTAGTTCCGTGCTTGGCCGCTTCATGACACTAGCGGTACTGTTTTTTTAGACAGTGCACACGAAAATAAAAAATTTAAAATACACGTAAGAGTGAAGTTTCAAAATTGTTTACAATTACTTAAATTAATTGGTTCACAATAAACTATTGCCGTCCATATCTTCTTTACTTATTAAATTACCGCAGTATTTCCGGTATGTCGACTTACATTTTAATGTAGTATTGTTAAAAGTAAGTATTTGCTTGCGAAAATTTTATTATCTTCCCGTTTCAAAAATGCCTATTGTGAATTAGGTTTAATGCATGCCAATACGCAGATATTATCGCCTATGGTCGGGGTTTGTTCCTGTTAGCTACCATTTTTCCCCTGAAGATTGATTTACATTTGAGTGTACACAATATTCAAATATAGATAATACTCCTGAGGAACAACATAAATTAGCATAATACGGATGTACATATATAGGATGTCCGTAAACACACATTATAAGAAACATTATGTCTAAAAACACACCCCCTTACCTTACTATATCTTTTAGCAGTTGTAAAATTGATGCTTAAGAGCCGAGTATAGGCAAAAACAAATGTGAGGACTGATTTTTGGTAAGCTGGTTCCAAATAGCGTATCGCATGAAATATAAAATATTTATAATTTAACGTGTAGGCATATACGCTGCGCGTTCTTCGGAAGAGATAACGCCTCGCGTCAAATATAAGAGGAGGAGAATCATTTCATAGTAGGACACGAAATAATTAATTATATGAGAAATATGTAGAAGAAAAAAAATATTTATAAATAAAGCGTATGCATAATAAAAATACCTTTTTTAATAAAATGTACTTTTTGTAATAATTGAAATAACTATAAATAGTTTTTAACGTAAATATAGATATAATGATATAAAAATGTTACATACTTACAAAAATAATTTATGTAATTATTGTATCGCTACTCCTGTAAGAGAAAAATATTAAAAATGTGAGTTATAAGAAATAAAGATCGTATAGACGTTAACTGTGTTCATTTCGTTAAATGACACATCCAAGCAAGGGTTCGGCGGATGACAATGTTTTACCACATGGCCTGCCCTTTTCAAAAGCAATGTTCGAATCTTCGGGTTAACAGAGAATTTTAATAAGGAGAAAGTCTATTGTCAAAAGTGTACGTGTTCGACTGAACATTTATTTCTTTCGAGTTTTCTAACGATCCATTTTTTATGGTTCTATCTAATATCCATTTTTGAAGCGATAATTGGTTATTATATTAGGTATTCGCTATATTTTATTGAAACAAATTATAAAACATAACACCACACAATATTACAAATTTTTTATCATTAATTTAAAATGTTAATAATTATATTGTACTTTTTACGATAAAAAGAGTTGTTTGGAATGTAATACAAAAAGATTTTAAGATCATCGATAATTTGCACAATGTTCATTTTGTCGCTCCGATTCTACTCTGCCGGGTTTTCGTGGTCGACTGTTTCGCTTGTAAATAATAGGTAAAGAAATACAAAAAAAGATACATACATACTCTCACCCTCTCACTCTCCCTCTCACGCACTTGCGCTCCGTCAGTTATTGGCTCTTTTCGTATCGTTTGTTCGGCATCGTGCATTTTTTGGGTTCCCCGTTCGAAATTCGGAAACGCTTGCTAGTTGACAAAAACAATATTTTCGGAGGAGACAATAATCGACTAGAAGCCTATATGTTTTTTGTTGAATTTTCGAATGAATAATTGATCAATATGAATTAATTGATTTTTCTCCGATCAGTACGCACTTCTTGATTTCTGACGTTCATCCCCACCTCGCCGTTCGCTTATAGTTTCCAAATTGATTATTCCATCTATTTTGCAATTTCGTTCTAAAAACTTCACAACGAACAAAAGAATATTTTAACATTTTTTTAAAAAGTTTTTAGTGCGTAATTGCAAAATCCGGCCCTATGCGACTCTTAAGTGCAGTGTAAAGAATATTTTGTATTTGGACGCAGAAGGAAATATTGCTTCTTCGCAACAAAATCTGTGAAGTACGATATTGATAAATATTGACGGTTCATATTACAAGATGGCCGCTTTATTATCGCGCCATCTCGGGTAGCCGGACCGGCGGAAGTTGCATAGGAGGTATGGGTGAGTGCTTAATATTTAAAGTGTTGTCGCGCATGGAATTATTATTATTAAGAATTATACTATATGAAGTACAAATGTTACAAAACAATATATGATTTATTGCTTATGCATTGCTTATGAGTTACAGAGGAAAATGTCATAGTTAGGTATAATAAAATTTTCAATTGATATATTTCTAAATACGCGCTACGTAGGTATAATGAAGCAGGCTAATCGAGTTCGGCTCTTTTCCAGGTTGTTTAGAGACACATGTTGCACCTTTTCACTTTCCAAACAATGCACCAGGTGTGACTTCTCGAGGGCCAAAAGCTAACGGTAGACGTTCGCTGTAAAAGAAATACAAAACTTTTTGAACTGAACAGTATTATAGCACTTTTACAATTAGAGGACCAACCGTTAATACTAACCAGTATTCCAGAATAAACCACCCGTCTGTAGCTATACCTGTGTAGCTGTAAATTTACCTGAATGCCTGTAACAAATATTTTCTACTATGCTGTTTGCATAGATGTATTATTATTCTGTGAAATTCTACTATGAAATTATAAAAAGTAAAACATTCAATATTTATCTATTACATAATATAACGAAAAAGTGTAAATAAGTTAATTGAATGTTCGCGTGAACGAAGAACGAACGAGTGTGATTGGAAGATTGCGTACAAAAGAGAGAAAAAGGATACGCGTAAAAGAGAATGGAAGAAAGTGTATTTATGCGTAAATATTCGGAGAACAAGCAAGCCTTCGTCTCTATAAACACGTGCGTTTACAAAAAAAACCTATCACATGCATTTCTACAATCTGAAAAGCATTTATTTCTAAAAAAAACATGCATTACATTATACTCCTTCCACCTGATAATATTTCTATCTACTAGTAAGTGTACCAGTATATTCAATTTGATATATTAAAAAAAAATATAAAGAATATTTGTCATGCAGATATGTTATTATCATAATACAGTAAAAAGTAGATAATTGCGAGAAAAAATTGACTGAATAACTGCAAGGTGACTGTCCCCACCACTCGGGGGATTCTCCCTTGAATCTTGACGCTTGACGAGCGAGCAGCGTATGTACATACTATGATCCGAACCGGCATATTGGCGAGACAATGCTAATGCAACGATACAATTCTTTTATTTCTTAATTTCGCTCAATGTAACTTTCACACATGTGATTGTGACATTCTCCTGATTAAAATAAGACCAACCATGAAGTAATTTGGGATATACTGCAATAATTTATTGCAGTGATGTGTTTAGAATAAATTGAACGCTGAGAATTACAAGTAAATATGTCTCGAATTACGTCGTGTTTGGTCTTATTTTAATCAGGAAAAAAAAAAAAGTTTTATTGTTAACTGTAAGCACAGAATCGACACCTCGACGGATAACTGCAACGCTTAAATATTAAATAAAAGTGGATAGAAATAAATGAAAGTTATTTTATGTTAAGTTATTTATGTTATTTAAGAATGAGTGTAAGAAAGACAGAGAGTGAAGGAAACGATAAGCGAAAGGCGAGGTGGGGATGAACGTCGGAAATCAAAGGAGTACGTACTGATCGGAGTAAAATAAATTAATTCATACTGATTAATTGTTTATTCGAAAATTCAACAAAAACCATTTAGGCTTCTAGAATTGTTGCAATTCTACTCTTCACTTTTCGGAACAAAATTGTTTATTCTATATAACTTTAAATTATATCTATAAAATTATATAACTAATAAACTACGTAGGAATGTTACTATATTACTAAAACTACATAATATTTAAATAATAGTAAATATATAATATTTAATAATAGTTCAAATTTAACCGTCGGTTTAACGTCGGTTATTGTCTCCTCCGAAAGTATTGTTTTTGTCAACCTATAAGCGTTACCGAATTTCGAACGGGGAATCCAAAAAATGTGCAGTGCTGAACAAACGGTACGAAAAGGTACAATAACCGACGGAGCGCAAATGCGAGAGGGTGAGAGTATACATATACGTATGCATGTAACTGGCGGTTCTATGTATAAATAGACAGTCGAACGAGGACATATTATTATAAGTGTACAGAGCAAAGAGCGAGTAAGAGCAAAGAGTAGAACGTGCGCGTTTTTTTTCTTTTGAATTATCACCATTTAAAAAACCGAAATAATGCTACATTCTACATAATTAATAACTATTTTATGTAAGAGAATAAATGATGAATAAATTACTTTAATTACTTCGATGACTTAAATATATTTATTTTATTAGTAATTAAAATTTATATGAGAAAATATCCTTCAGGAACTTTTTGGTAACATGTAGGGAAAGAGCTCCACGCCGGGCTCCATCCCGCGGTCTGTCCCGTGGTCTGTCCCGGGCCCCATCCCGGGCTCCATCCCGCGCCCCATCCCGTGGTCTGTCCCGGGCCCCACCCGTTGTCCCATCGTTGGCCCTGCGCGCGCCCACGTCCGCGGCCTCGTCCGCAAAATACACTTGCAACCCTTTCCTTCAGCTTTTTCAGCTGCTGTTGCAATGTTTTAAGGTTATAACGGCGTCGTCGACGGTATCGTCGATGGCGTCGCCGTTGGCCTTTTTGTACCTGGAATAGAAAAAAAATATATTTAGTATTCACAGAATATCCTGACGAAAAAAAATCCCGTGCTCTATAACAGATCTATTGTAGGTGTAATTGAATAATACACTTACACTGGTCACGCGCGTTTCCTCGCCTTGTCGTAGCTGTTGCTGTTGTTGAGGTTGCTGTTGTAGGGATTGTTGTTGAGATTGCTGTTGTAGGGATTGTTGTTGAGGTTGCTGTTGTAGGGATTGTTGTTGAGGTTGCTGCTGTAGGGATTGTTGTTGAGGTTGCAGTTGTTGGGGTTGTTGAGGTTGCTGTTGTTGGGGTTGCTGCTGCTGTCGTTGTTGTTGGGGTTGCTGCGGTAGCAACTTCAGAGACATGTATCCGCCGTTAGGTGCTGTGTATAAATACATAATAATAAATAAAAAATACTTAATAATTAAAATAATGTAATATCGTAATTTTGGGAGACGTGGATTGCGTAATATACGGACAATGCACCAATGCGTTAATGTTTTTGGAGGAATGTGGTGGGAGAGGAGAAGAGGGCTCGTGGGTTTTTTCCGAGCGGACAGAAGACAGTTTAGAAATGTCGTGCGAATTGCGTAGAAGTAGTTTTTGTCTATCAGGTCACTGTTAAATTTACCGATTTCAATAAATCATTATAATATTCCTGTTTATTAATTATTTCTTTTTTAAACAAAAATTACAGGACGTGAATTTATGTCAGCCGCAACTAGGAATAGAATTTAAAACAACGTGAATTCAGCGGTCGTGAATGTATTAACATTATTAAAATATTATTATTATTATTTAATATCATATGTTTTGCAATTGATTATGTTTATAATGCAGAAAACTTACCAGAATAAACAGGCTGACTTGCCATGTCAGTATCTGCTCTGAATGATGTCTACACTGTAAATGAAGACTGCAGCGAAAAGCGTGCGAAAAGTTGCTTCCCTACCCCCACACACTTTTCAGAAAATGAAGAGGTGCAACATGTGTTTTCTAAATAGCCTGGAAAAGGGCCGAAGTCGCTGAACCTTAGCCTGCTTCAATATACTATGTAGCGCGTATTTTAAAATATAATAAGTAAAAATTGTATTGTACCTCATCATGACAGTTTCCTCTGTAATTCATGAACAATGTATAAAAAATAAATCATCTATTGCTTTGTAACATTTGTTCTATTTCATTTCATATCACATAATTCTTAATAATAATCCTGTTATCACAAAACATTTTTTTT